>MCGO01000071.1:0-215241 GCA_002104985.1 Rhizoclosmatium globosum | reverse complement strand
CTTAACCCTAACTTTAATCCTAGTCCTAACCCTAACCCTAACCCTAACCTTAATCCTAGGTAGCATGGTAGCATGGTAGCATGGTAGCATGAATTTTGGTAGCATGGTAGCATGAATTTTGGTAGCATGGTAGCATGGTAGCATGAATTTTGGTAGCATGGTAGCATGAATTTTGGTAGCATGGTAGCATGGTAGCATGGTAGCATGAATTTTGGTAGCATAGTAGCATGGTAGCATGGTAGCATGGTAGCATGGTAGCATGGTAGCATGGGGTAGCATGAATTTTGGTAGCATAGTAGCATGGTAGCATGAATTTTGGTAGCATGGTAGCATGAATTTTGGTAGCATGGTAGCATGGTAGCATGGTAGCATGGTAGCATGGTAGCATGAATTTTGGTAGCATAGTAGCATGGTAGCATGGTAGCATGGTAGCATGGTAGCATGAATTTTGGTAGCATGGTAGCATGGTAGCATGGCACCATGAATTGTAGGTATGATGGCAGGATACCAGCAAAGTAGCATAGGAGAGAATTCAAGATTAGTGTTTAAAGACTGACTTTTGCAGGTCTAAAAAATATCAGCCTGACTATTTATACTGAACAATTTTTGGTAGCATCATTCTCATCTTATTGCAACATCCAAAAGCTTTTCAGATTGTTTTTTCAGTAACCTTAGAAATAGTTTATCTATTTGGTGAGGCATGGACTCAATGTAGCTTCGTCTTTTTTTCATTATGCAAGTTTGATTTAGTACAGTGGTTAATCATTGTGATAGCAAATGTGAATGCTCCTGGTTCAGACCCCAAAGGGGGGCTTTTGGTAGCATGAATTGGTAGCATGGTAGCATGGTAGCATGAATTGGTAGCATGGTAGCATGGTAGCATGGTAGCATGAATTGGTAGCATGGTAGCATGGTAGCATGGTAGCATGGTAGCATGGTAGCATGGTAGCATGGGTCTAACCCAACTAACCCAAGAGTATAGAACACTTACCACATAGGCTACGTAGGCTACGTAGGCTACGTAGGCTATGTGCCAACTTGTACTCCTTATAAGAGTAACACACTTACCACATAGGCTACGTAGGCTACGTAGGCTACGTAGGCTATGTGCCAACTTGTACTCCTTATAAGAGTAACACACTTACCACATAGGCTACGTAGGCTACGTAGGCTACGTAGGCTACACACTAGAAACTATCAAACCCAAAAAGTATAGGCAAACCAAATGGAGAGAGAAAGAAATATCAAATGTCAAGTTGAAGAGTATTATTTGAAAAGAAAGTGTACTTTTACTTTCATTCCTTCCTTTTTCTTTTTTTCAAGGAAAATCTCACTGTGGAAGCATCCAAGTGACAAAGTGAACCAAGTCCCACTCAGGAGGTTTAAAAAGAGTTTGTAACGTCAGACCAAGAGAGGAAAAATGAGTGAAACCCAAAGGTGAGTATGAGTCTGCTTGAGTTGTGTGTATCTCGAAACGGATAGAGTTGTACATCAGGATGCAACTTATGATCCGACAATGATTTTGGATGCCTGAGTGGGCTAAAGGGGTCGGGGTTATGCCAAGGGGGGTTTCAAAATGCAGAGGTCTATTGTTTGAAAAAATCAATAACATGGCTGCAGCAAAAATCTATTTTTAATCTTCAGCTAAAGACAGCAAGCAAATGAACTTTTAAAATTCATCCCAATATTCATCATCCATTCTGGCAAGAGCATCCAGCAATTCTTCCTGTGTTTCCCCTCTTCCAACAGCCTGACCATGAGGAGGGCTCTGACTGTTTCTGTAACACTGAATTGCTTCTTGCAATGCTTCATTCATTTGCTCATCAGTAACATCACCCCATTCATCAACAGGATCAGCAACATTCATTCTTGCACTATTTTCCTCGTCATCTGCTTCAGTAGCTCTTCGGTTGCTGACTTGAGAAAGTAGTTCAAAGGCATTACCGTGCCAAAGTGTCATATCTTGGCCTTTGGCTGCAAGCATGTTGAATTCATCTACCATAGCATCTAGTATTTCACCTGTTACTTTTCCACTGTCTTTCAAGTCAGCAACTAATCCATCCCAAACCAAAGTTGTTACTTGGGTGCGAACAACAGCTGCAAATTGACAGAACATTGGAATATTAACTGTCAAGCCTATTTCAGTTTGATCATTGCTCTCAGTAGTGACTGATATAAAGAGACCCAAATGATGATGAATTTCTCGATAAAGACGTGACAATTTCATCCTATTTACTTAGGTCTTGAAACAAAGAATAAACACGAAACAAAAACAAGTTAATCTTAAAAGGTGATGAAAGCATGATTGAAGGAAATAATGAAAAGTAGGAAAACAACAAAGAACATTGTTTGAATTTCAATCTTCAACGTCACTGAAGTCAGTAGCCCATGCTTCATTCTCACTTGGTGTATTGTTGTACCCAAGAATTTCTGCATGATCTTCCAAGAACTTGTCAATTCTTGCATAATAGTTTGCAAGTGATGGGTCATTACGATCATTGGTATAGATGGAATCAAGTGGTGGGTTGTTTCCAGTTGAAACTTCTTGACTGTTGGTAAACTCAGATTGATTTGTTCTGACTTCATCCATACTGTTACTTTGACCATGTTCACTTTCATTGACACTGTTACTTTGACCATGTTCACTTTCATCAACATCACCATCACTATCAACCGCAAATTCATTTTCCATGACACAGTCGTCCATACTATCAAATCCCTCTTCTCCTTCATAATCACCTTCCTTGTCTCTATGAACTTGATTGTCCTCAATATTGTCTACTGAATTACCACTCTCTTCATCTTCACTGCTCTCTTGGATTGTAATCACCACGGAACCAGAGGCTGACCCAGATCCTGTTTGTGCTCCTGCTGCAGCCTCGGGTGAACTACTTGAAGAAGCAGCCTCACCAATCAAACTGCACCATTCCCACCACTTGTCAGATATAGCCTTCATTTTGCGGATAATAGCTGCACCATCAGTTGTTGCTCCATAATTATTTTGGTGCACTTGGGAGCTATGACCAAATTGATTGCTAACAGTCACATTTACATTGGCCACTGCAGTTTCTTCAAAGTCAATGTTGTCTGCAAATGAGGCCATCATTTGTCGAGTGTGTCGAATTCCCAGATTGACTCCAAAAATATTCCAAAAGTTTTGAATGTACAAGCCATGTAGCTTGGATACTTTGGTAGGGATTCCGTTTCTCAAAAAGAGATAAGTTTTGGCTTGGATTTCATCTTCATGGGTCAAGAAAGTCAGCTTCTTGCGGATTCTTATGTCAGCCCAGAATGCACTTTGTTGTTTCATAAGTAGTCACCACAACCAATACAAGTAAGTGCTTACATATAGAGTGGATAAACAAAGACCAGATACTTTACAAGAATCTGTGCTAGCTCATCTGGAACAAACCGAAATAAGTCTTTATGAAATCCAGAGTTTGCACTTGATTTGTTGTATCTTTTTTCAAACCGTGTTGCTAAGTAAATCACTCCAAACAAGGACACAAATTACCTCAAGTTGATGCATAATCTGTGCTCAAGAATCATCAAGTTCCTTTTTCCCAACCCAGAATTCACAATAGTTGTCATTTGAAACTCTGTTGTTCTGGGAGGCATTCCACAAAACAATGCAAGACCAAGCATCAAAATGGAAATAAAGTTGTCCACTTTTGCTAAAAGAGAAAGAAAAGGGTCAGATGAATGCAGCAAATTGAACCAAAATACCAGTGTACAGCTCCATTGCCTCTGATTTGTAGATAAGTCTTGTGGGCTCAAAAAACTCAGTCCTCAAGTTCTTGGTCTTTTTGATGTGCATTTCAAGTCTGTTCCCATTTTCTTCATTAAATGTAGAGCTGTTGGCTTGCTCTGTCATGAAGCTGTAGCCTGGTCTTGAGTTTGCGACATTGTCAGTCAATCGTTTTGGGTCAAACGTGAAGTCTGAAACATCCATCCCAAACAGCAAATTACTGAGATCTGTTGTGATCACTCTAAAGTAGTTTGCTCGACCTTCCCGGAACATGGTCTTTGAAACACCCAAGCGCCCATCAATAACCAACTTTGGCTCATTAGGCAAACTGTAATCCCAATGCTTGCTAATGAGATTGGCTGTATTACTGCCCATCATGATCAATCCACATGTGGACTTGAATTGCTTCATTTTGGCATAAGGGAGACTATGCTTCCCATAGCTGACAAGCTCAATAACTTGATTGATTTCCCTTGTTTTAAACATATTTAGAAAGAGCAGACAAATACAAAAAACTCACTTTTCCTTCTCAGCTCTACTCATCCAAGTTCCAAAAGAAGCAATTTCTTGACACCATTCCAAGACAAGACAACGACAAGTAAACAAAAAATGAGTACATGGCCCAGTCATGAGCTGTTCCTTGCAAAAAGTACCATCAGGTTGCAGGAATCTAAGCAACAAGTACTCCTCCACCAAATGGATTTGACTTGTGTTCAGACCTTCAAATCCAATATCTTCAAACAAGACAATTCGCAGCAATTTGATCAGAGCTTCTTGCTGATTCTCAAAGACTGCATTTGTTCTGCAAAGGAGAGGAACATCAAGGGCCTCCAAGAATCCCTCAACAGCTCTGTTGACCTCATTACTTAGTGTTGGCATCTTTGTTCTTGTGTTGGAACCCTGCTTACGAGCAATCAACATGGTTACAAATACTCCAAGTGTTCTAGCGTATGCTGGGATAGTAGTTTTGGCATCAATAGGCTTGAAAGCCTTTCCTGCATATCCAGAGTCATTTGTTGATTTACGGCCAGCATTCTTGATTGCAGTGCGGGTTGGTTGAGTTCCAGGCAGAGTTGCCAACTCATTGACTTTCTCCAAAAATAAACGACACAGAATTACAATGGCCTTTGTGTCTTTTGTCTCATTCAATATGGCAATGTAGTTGGCTGGATTCTTGATTGCATCAACACCAAACACCAACTTGTCCCATCCCATCTATTTCACATAGAGTAAGTAATGGACCCACAGGAAAATAAAAGACATACATTATTCAAGAACGGAGTGTTTGTTTTGCTTGAAGAGGCAATCAAACCAGCAGTTTCCAATCCAGTGGATAAATAAGCTTTTGAACGTGATCCAGCAGTGTTTTTAATCTTCTTCTGTTTACGGGCAAAGCTCTTGAGTTCCTTGGCTCTCATCTTGGCATCAAAGCCTTCCTCTGGGTTATACATTCTGTAGACACGAGTGTGAACTTTTGTCACTTTGGTTGGCCTGTATCCCCAGTATGGATTCTTTGGATGCTTGTTTCGACAGTGAACCCTGATGCCATTCTCTGTAACACAAACATAGGCACAATCCAAGCACATGAACCCAAATATGGCAGGATGAGACAAGCCACACTTTGCCTTTCTGACATGATTCTGGAGCTTCTCTGGATGGCTTACAGCAAGGTCACACTTGATGCAGTTGAACATGTTGTTGTCTGAATCTCTTGGAATAATTGTGAGTACATCTTCCTCTAAATTAAGATGTGTTATTTATGTTTTCTTTCAAAAGAACTTACGTGTGTAGTCATTGATCCAATATCGAACAGAAACAACTCGCTGGTGAACCATCCTCCCATGTTTTGCCAATGCATACTTGTTGCTAAAGGCAGGAACGTCCTTGCACTCTTCCATGGAACATTCTCGTTCTGATCTATTGTTGGAAAGTGTGGTAGTTAGTAAAAAGGATTTAAAGTCTGATGATCAATGAAGGATAATCAGAAAGGATAACAATGCCTTATTTAACCCTAAAGATATGGGGCTTTTGAAGGGATGAATAGATGGAGTCCTTCAAGGGCTATGATTTGATGAACCAACCTCCCAACACAACCACCCACAGCACATACAACCATCACCATCCCACCATCACCTAACACAGAGAAACCCCCCTTGGCATAACCCCGACCCCTTTAGCCCACTCAGGCATCCAAAATCATTGTCGGATCATAAGTTGCATCCTGATGTACAACTCTATCCGTTTCGAGATACACACAACTCAAGCAGACTCATACTCACCTTTGGGTTTCACTCATTTTTCCTCTCTTGGTCTGACGTTACAAACTCTTTTTAATCCAACAGTATAGAACTCTGAATCTCTTGGAATAATTGTGAGTACATCTTCGTCTAAATTTAGATGTGTTATTTATGTTTTCTTTCAACAGTATAGAACCCTACGTGTCCTGGTGTCCTGCGCAGGAGAACAGTGGGTGACTCATCCTGATCAACCTAATCCAACAGTACAAATCTCTAACCTTGAACCCCTACATAAGTCTCGGATCATAAAGGACACAAAAACCTGATTCCCAACAAAGCATACAATAACTTCAACAGATTTTAATTTTTTAGAGTGAGACAACAGACATTATTTCCTGCAATCCATGCAACAGATAAATGGGAAATACTATGAAATTCTTTGCCAAAGAAGTACAAAAGTATCAAGTCTTGGCTTAACCATCCATTTAGAACACTCCATGCAGACACAAAGAACACTTGGGTGGTCTTAATGGCATCCCTAATATGTGATTGCAAACATTCCCCAGTTTCCACAGACCACAATTTGACTGTTCCATCATCTGATCCAGAAACCACAGTCATTGAGTCAAGTGAGAATGCCACTGACCTTACATTCCCAGAATGTCCTTCAAAGGTCTTTAAACATTCTCCTGTTTCAATACACCACACTTTAACAGTCTTGTCATTTGATCCAGAAACCATAGTTTTGGAATCAGGAGAGAATGCCACTGAATATACCCCGTCAGAATGCCCAACAATGGTCTTGACATTTTCTCCTGTTTCCACAGACCACACTCTGATTGTCCTGTCAGTTGATCCAGAAACAACAGTTTTGGAGTCAGATGAGACTGCCACACATATCACAACTTCATAATGCCCCTCAAAGGTCCTGAAACATTCTCCTGTTTCAATACACCACATTTTTACTGTCAAGTCATGTGATCCAGAAATTACAGTTTTGGAGTCAGGAGAGAACCCCACTGACCTTACTGAGGTATAATGTCCTTTAAGGGTCTTGACACATTCCCCTGTTTCCACAGACCACACTTTGACTGTCCTATCATCTGATCCAGTAGCCACAGTTTTACCATCAGGTGAGAGTGTGACTGAGTTCACCCAGTCAGAATGCCCTTGAGGGTTTTTGGAAAGTTCCCCTGTTTCCAAAGGCCACAACTTGACTGTCTTGTCAATTGATCCAGAAACAACAGTTTTTCCATCTGGTGAGAATGCCACTGAAAGCACACCTTCTGTATGCCCCTCGAAGGTTTTGACACATTCCCCTGTTTCCACAGACCACAATTTTAAAGTGTGGTTATTTGCTCCAGAAATTACAGTTTTGCCATCTGGTGAGAATGCCACAGGTCCAGACCCAACAAAGCTCTTGATGCATTCCCCTGTTTCCAAAGACCACAATTTGAGAGTCCTGTCAACTGCTCCTGAAATCACAGTTTTGGAGTCAGGGGAGACTGCAATTGAAGATACTGCATCAGGAAGGGTCTTGACACATTCTGCTGTTTCCACAGACCAGATTTTGACTGTCCTGTCATTTGATCTAGAAACCAAAGTCTTTCCATCAGGTGAGAATACTATTGAAGAAACACCTCCTTTATGCCCCTTAAAAGTCTTGAAATTTTCTCCTGTTTCCACAGACCACAATTTGAATGTCTCAAGAAATGATCCACAAACCATTGTTTTGTAGTCAGGTGAGAATGCCACTGAATACACTTCGCCAGAATGTCCAAAAGTCTTGACACATTTTCCTGTTTCCACAGACCACACTTTAATTGTTTTGTCATTTGATCCAGAAACAACAGTTTTGGAGTCAGGCAAGAATACCACACAATTTACTAATGCAGAATGCCCAACAATGGTCTTGACACATTCTCCTGTTTCAACAGACCACACTTTGACTGTCTTGTCATTTGATCCAGAAACCACAGTTTTACCATCAGGCGAGAATGCCACAGAATATACAACTCCAGAATGCCCAACAAGTGTGAATGGGCCCCATTTCTTTTCTGCACCTATGGTGATGTGAGCAGATGCAAGATGTGAATACAGCTGGTAATACATAGTTTCTTGAGGTACACCAATCAAAGCATGATTGTATACTTGAAGTGGACTTGCCAACAATTGGGTGCGGAAATTGAAAGCCACATATTTAAGGTCAGTCAGCAACGACAACACTGTCTTAACATCTTCCAAGTGAGTACAACTTGACAAAACAAAAGAAACAGACTCAATCATAGCAAAGACATCATTGAGCTTGGTCATTAAGAGCAGAGCTTCCAAGTAGTAAACCAAAGTTTTGGTGCAAAACTGGTGGAGTAGCATAATCACTCTGTTTTGGTCATGAACTGAAGCACTTGAGAAGCCCAGAGAAAAGTGGGTTCCCCAGAATAAGACAGCATATTCAACATCCTCGTTCAACACTGTCAGTTGTGTGAGTTCATCTTTACTATATAGCCTTGCAGGATCCAAAGTTGCCATATTACGACTTAAGTTGACAATTAGAATCTGGACACATCTAACTGCAAGACTTGCATCTGTAATTTGAATGAAGAACTCTGCTCCACAACGAGTATTGTCAGTGAAAAAGTCTTTTACACTCTTGTGGATGGCAGACACCACGCCGCCAACTTCAATTTTGAGGATAGACCGAAACTACAGAAATAATCAACACTAGAAACCAAGTCAAATTAATCACCTCTGCAACAACAGACTCTACTTCATTGAGAGCCAATCCTCCAAGATTGGATAAACTTGTCAATGTCAATGGTCTTTGTGCAGTTAACAGAACAGCAAACACATGCTTGAACAAAGCCAGTCTCTCTGCTCTGTTGCTTTGAAGTTCACGCTCAATAATGGCTTTGTAGACACCATCTGAACCTGAAGTCAGAGATTGTATATCTGTAAGGGCTTGTTTTGGGGTCAAATTCTGATTCTTGATGTATTCACTGACATTACGAGCGTAGATGAAAAGGCCTTCTGCTTTATCAACCAATGCTTGCAACACTTCTCTTCCAGAGTCCCTTTTCGAATTTTCCCCACAGCATCTGGAATCTAAACTTAACAAACAATTCCAAATCAGCTGTGTTGTTATTACTGCTGGGGCTCAAAACAAAAGGACTGAGTTCTTGCAACAAGTAGTAAATATCACGTTCCGGGCGACCTGTGGTAATGATCTTGACAAATTCTGGGAGCTGGGGGCATAGCACAGTCAAAATAGTCAAGACAGAGTGACGTGTGTCCTTGTTGAGCTCATCTAAGGCATCAATGATTATCAAGAGAGTTTTGGATTGCCATTCTGATGCTAAACACTTGTTCAGACCATCCACAACCAACACCTTGAATGCTTCAATTGGGGTTTTGAGAAGGCTTTGTTTTCCTTCCTTGACACAAACAAGGTCCTCCTTCATTTCTGCTTCCACATGCTGTTTGAAGGCCCCACCAAGAGCCAGACATAAACTACTCACAATTGTACACACAAGAACAATGGGATTGCTTTTTCGTGCATTATTGTAGCGACAAATAAACAGAGCACCAATGACAAAGCTGGTAGGCAAGTTCTTTGTCAAGCTGTAAACAATCAGAGACTTTCCTGTTCCAGCACCACCATTTAAGTACATGACACGTTCTTTTGTGAGTGTCCAAGCTTTTAGGGCAGGAACAATCCACTTGCGGGTTCCAGGGACATATTCTTCTGCATACGCCTGAAGGTCAGCATCAAATGACTCTGGTTGAAGCCAGACATCCAGAGGACTCACAACAAGAGTATGAGGGACTTTGCTTAAAGCACTTTCTACTTCTTTAACAAAACCATTGAAAGTAAGGTCCCACTCAGAATCAAGTGGATTCATCCTCTTGAAGTTGGTGTACAGTTTTCCAGCAACAATCAAGAAAGCACTGCTATACTCATTCTTGAGGCTATCAATATTGTCAGCATCTTCAAAGAAATAAACTGGAATAATAGTTTTCTTGAGTTCATCTGCAAACTTGAGCTCTTTCATGCAGTTTCGCGATTGCTATTTATTACAAATCAATGAGTTTGTTCTTGCAACAGATAACTACTCACCAAATACCCCAACGAAAAACAGGCAATTACAACCTGACAACCAGAGATGCCAGAGCCCATTGAGTCGTAAATATCTGATTCCATCTTCTCAGTATCACGCCAAATGAGCAGATCAGGTTTGATTGCTTGGAGCTTGTCCACTACAGCATTGAC
Source organism: Rhizoclosmatium globosum (assembly GCA_002104985.1). NCBI lineage: Eukaryota > Fungi > Chytridiomycota > Chytridiomycetes > Chytridiales > Chytriomycetaceae > Rhizoclosmatium > Rhizoclosmatium globosum. The sequence goes on along the minus strand of MCGO01000071.1, from coordinate 204,989 downwards.
ATGGACTTTGGTGGACCAATTGTACGAAATAAACAAGCCTGAATTTTTTCGGGACTTGGCATCACGATTGCTAACAATGGAAAGTCTGGTTTCGTTTGGGATTGTCTTGTTTTCGCGATTGTCCAACGATTCAAAGAAAACTTGATCAGAGTTAATAAGGGCGAGTTTGAGTGATTTCTCATTATTGATGATTGTTTTCGCATCAGTTTTGGAGTGCTGATAGTAGACGCAAACGTTGGTACCCACGCCAAAGTGACCAGCAATCTGTGAACAAGAACATGAGTGAGACCCCAAAAAGAACAAAGCCTACCATTTCCCTCAGCTCTGCCATTAAGTCGCCTTTTCGAGTTGGACAACAATAGCTGGTTGACATGAGTGTTTGGCACAAATGGTCACAACAAATGATTCATTGTATTCAAACAACAGTTTCTTGTCCTTGGCGTGTTCCACTTCCATGAAAATGCTGACCAGATCGGCGTTTTTGGACAACAGATATCGCGGCTGGTGGGTTAAAGGGTTCGTAATGGCTCTGTAGTAGATATGAAGAGCGGATTCAGGACTTTCTCCGAATACTTCGATTATCTATTTGGGACTTTAGCATGAAACTGAAAGCAAGGGAAATTGACCTTATCCCTTAAACAGTCCACGGTTGCTTCGGGAAGAACAATAGTCTTTCGAGCCTTATAATCGTCGTACGGCTGAACAGTGGCAACAAAATCGGATGCACCTGAAGCTGGCAATGAGTACTGAAAGGAGGAAAGAGGAGGTTTCACATACCCGTTCTGGAAATGTAGTTGCCCATTCAAATCAAGTTCAGAACAAGAGAGTGTTTACTGTTTAAGGGAGGTGAGAGAGGTGGACTAAAGATCATAGTTTCTGAGGGGTATAGTCTCCCAATTAGGACAATTATGTGTGTTGGTGTACGATTGGAGGTTCGTATTGTACCCGGGGGTACGGGGGTGGAGGAGGGATGGGGTAGCATACGTTTTGGCTTTTGCTGTATTAATAATACTATAATGAACTGCCAAGAAACCCAGCAAGAAACCCAAGTCTTTATTTCTGTTTGTTTAGCTGTGTTGAGCCTTGCTGGGAATCCACATCTCTCTCCATCTCGCGATCTCAACTGTCGACTTCTGACCAAGTTTGTATACACTAGTTCTACTCTACAAGAAATGGCTGTTTTGCGAAGACTTGCGATTATTACCTAAGAAGGAAACATCATTGATTGAAACACGTTAGGCACAAGTTAAACCAACCACTAATAACAATGCGTGAATGCTTCATTGTAAACATCATCAAACATTACTCCCGAACAAGTAAAAAAGGATATAAAAAAGGTAGCAAAAGTACAATGCGTTGTTTTCTAAACAGAATTCCATCTACTGCTGAGCACACTGCACTCCTGGTCCTCCTGTCCGTGACCATGCTCATCATCATCGTCCTCATCCATGTCTGCACCGTGTGCCCGTCTCTCTTGCATTGGGTCAACAGATGACAGAACAACTTCCTCAACCTCCTTTCCAGCAGTTGAAGGAAGAGCAGTGCGTGGTGGCAAGATGCTTTCCAGTGCCTTGAGTTGCGCCTCAGAAGCCCAGTTAGATTGAGGGAAGACGATTTCGAACTTGATGTAGAGGTTTCCTTTGTCGAATGGACGCTTGTGGACTGGCATACCTTCGCCTGGATGACCTTGACTTCGTCGGGTTTGATGACTTCTCCTGGAACAATGTTGACAACGAGGACTCGGTCGTCAAGGTGGGGGATAGAGAAGTGGCCACCGCAAGAGCGGTGAGAAGGTCGATTTTGACGTCAATGAAGAGATCAGCTCCCTTACGCTTGAAACGGTCGTGTGCCTTCTCTTCAATGACAATGATGATGTCTCCTGGCACGATTCCTGGAGCCTGGTCTCCCTCACCGCTGAAAACAACCTTCTGACCATCAGTCATACCCTTGTCGATGAAAACTTCGAGAATCTGCGGCAATAAATTCAGCAAACAATATAACTATCCAAAGACGGAAACAAACCTTTCGTTCGTTGTTGATCTTCTTTCCGTTGCAAGCAGTACACCTGTCCTTGGGGTTGATGATTTCTCCCTCTCCGTTACAGTCGGGACAAGTCTGCTGCATCTGCTGAATCATTGGACCCATCTGACGAATGACAATCTTGACACCACGACCTTGACAACCAGTACAAGTGCGAGTAGCTCCAGCCTTTCCACCACGTCCCTCACATGGACCACAAAGGACCTGCTTTTGAAGCGCAAGCTTTGATGTCTTTCCCTTGTAGAGGTCTTCGAGAGTAACCTGTATATTTCATTATTTAACGGTTATTGAGCGACCGAACCCCAACAAACCTTGAGTGAGTGCGCCATGTCCTTTCCTTTACGAGGACCAGAACGACCACCTCCACCGAAACCACTAAAGCGGAAATTTGTAAGCTTCAGAGCGGTTCAACATCGAATGAGAAATCAACTTACCCAGCGCCTCCAAACAACTGCGAGAACAAGTCTCCTGGGTTCATACCTCCTGGACCACCACCCATTCCACTAGCACCCTCGATACCCTCCTCTCCATATCGGTCATACATGTCACGCTTCTGCTCATCAGAAAGAACTTCATACGCCTTTGAGATTTCCTTGAACCTCTCGTTGGCCTCCTCGTTTCCAGGGTTCTTATCAGGGTGGTATTTCAAGGCGAGCTTTCTGTAAGCTTTTTTGATCTCGCTCTGTGTTGGATTTGATATCAATACAAAGAGTTTGATGGAGGGTATTTCAAAACAAACGCACTTCAGAGGCGGATGGAGGTACTTCGAGAACGTCGTAGAGTCTGTTTTGGAGGGATAATCCGGTTAGATCAAGGAAATCCCATGAGGCGTTGGATGTTTGATGTGTAGTTGTCCAGCGAAATGTCAGGTTTGCCGACAGCTCCATCGCCTGCCATACATACAACTGACTCATAGACGATTCTTTTGTTTCAGTGCACGGAACGCATCCATTATCCGTATCCATTATCCGTATCCATCGATAATCAAGCAACTGTCCCATTCACCGTGCTGTCCTTCAATCACGCCAGTATTCAAAGCGATATATCCCTGACTCTATGCATCCTTCATTCAAATGCGTCGGCCCACTCACTTTGTAGATCTTGGTGCCATGGTGGTGTTTGATGATTTTTCTTTCTTTGGCGTTGGCAAAGGTTCTGAAAGGCCAAATGGAGTGTCTCAGAACTTTTTGGAAGAACAGACTTTCCACAGGTTTCCACAACGTTCCAGCCTCAATTCAACATACACACTCACTGGAGAATACTTGACAAACAGTCAGTTAAATTTAATTCGTGGATTCGCATTAATGCGGAAGATGTTTTATTTAAAACCACTACTTTTTTGCTTACACACATAGACCCAATGAGTCTTTATCGAACCAGATCCGTCAATTTGGAGACACTGATCCACTTCCCATCCACATCCAATTTCATCTTCAATCAAAATGACGCGAAGCTCGGGACGCCCAAGCGACACCCATACCAAAGTATCCGTCACTCTAGCCAAATTTTTCCATAATTGGCGCACAATATCCATATCGGAACGCAACAGACCATCCGTAGTTCCTTTGTCAAAAGCCCAATCAAACAGCTTTCCATTGGTGTCAGACGTTCGAAATGGGAATCCAGAAGATAGCGCACCATCAAAGACAGCAAATTCCTGGAGGCCCTTTGTTGAATGCGAGAGACGCGAAATAGTTCTAACAGCTTCAGAGGAGACATCAAAGTGAATAGCCAAATCACAGACACCATCGGCGACGAGTCCATCCCCAACTGAAGTTGAGTTTCCGCATCCAACATTCAAAACTGTTGTAAATGTGGAAGCAGTCGGGGCGGGAACAATAGATTTCAGAAGGGCAGAAAAGCCTTTAGACCATGGCAAGAACCAATCAAAAGTTGTATCTTGTTTTGAAGTAGCATAGTGATATTTCCAGTACTCTGCAGTCGAATAATCAGGCATACAAGTCAATTCGCCTCGAGTGATTTGAGTTCCTTTCTCAATGACTTCATCCGGCCTTAAAGGCCACAGCAGAGTATACGACTTATTTGTACGAATATCGATAAAGATTCCAGCGCCAAGAAGCGGGTTCTGATCAAACTTGATCATGCACGGGGCCACTTTGTCCATTGAGACAGCATACAACTTCTTCGCCTCTTCTGCGGAGCGCACTTCAAATTCGAAAGCGATGCGGAACAAGAGCGGCAGAATCGCTTTTGATTCAGGCTGAATTTGAATTGTCGCTTGAGTTGTCCGTCGCACCAAATCGGCAACAACACTTTTCAGAGCGGCGCTTTCGTCCAAGTGGCGCTGGGCCTGGTCGCGCGACTCAAACAACCACTCGTGCGCGTACACAAACACGCCTGCCTCAGATGCCTCAGAGGCACCGACTCGAACTGCCGCAATGACTAATCCGTCCTCGGAAACAAGCCGCCCGTCACTGCCAAGCCTATTCGTCTCAATTCGCTGGTACACGCTCTTCCACAGGATCTCAGGCATCCCGAGGGAAGTCAGCTGTGGCCCATTCAAGGTGATGAACTCAGAAATGGACATCCCAAAAACGAAAACAAATAAAAAGAACTTTATTGCTTCAAACGAGATACTACTTCCTTAACGTGCACATCAATTCCATCCGGCTTCCATTCAGGAAACATATCATTATCAACAGCCTCCCCACCTGGATTCACCATGGCCGTCCCACGCACTGCCATTTTGGCAAACGGACCCATCGCGTCTTCGTCTCCCCAATCAAAGCCGGCTCCCATCAAAGGACCTTCCGACACACTTTCGTTTTGCTCCATTTTCGTAAAGATTCGCCCCGATTCCTTTTCATACATTGCAATAAAAGTAAGTGTGTCTGATAACGATCCATGAACTTGAATGCAATGTGTCGCAACACCTAACACAATTCAAAACACCCAGGTCGTTGATAAAAAGCAAACTGTTTCAATTGGTAGCTTCACAGTAAGCTCCAACTTACGCGAAGGAACCATTGCCGCAACCGTTGCCTCCTTGAACAATGCTTAAAAAAGGCGTTGCCGGAAAGCCATTCAAGGTCAATGCGATGGTTGATCTCACGAACGGTTGGTCTGTGTCTGGGCCTCAAGCTTCCTGGATCGTCTGAGGCTTACACTTTGGATGTGACTGAAAATGGCGCAATCATCACAGGTGAGAAACGACTTTATTATCTCTTTTGAACTCTATCCACCCAAGCCGACAACCAAATTGGTGTCAAATATGCTCTCCAAACACTTTCCCAGCTCATCACAAACGATGGCAAGCTCGTTCTCGCAACTGTTACCGACGCTCCAGCCTTCCCATATCGTGGCTTGCTTCTGGACACTGCTCGTAACTTCTTCCCAGTCGAGGATATCAAGCGCATCCTTGACGGTTTGGCTGCATCCAAGCTCAATGTTTTCCACTGGCACATTTACGACTCCCAGTCGTTCCCAATTGAATGGCTCACGTATCCACAGGTTCACCAGAAGGCAGCTTACAAGAACGCCGACGGTACCCTTAAGGTTTACACCAAAAAGGACGTGCAAGACATTGTTCAATGTTAGTTATATTATAACCTTCTTTTTTCTGCTGACTTGGACACAAACAGACGCGTTCGAGCGCAACATCCGTGTGATCCCAGAGTTCGAGACTCCAGGCCACAATGCAGTTCTTGGACACATTGATCCTGATCTTATCGCGTCCTGGAACCATTCGTAAGTATTCTGTCCACCAACTCTTTCATTACTGAACACGCAGTCAACAGTCCATGGGACGGAAGCTCATTTGCTACGAACGCCATGTGCTCAAACAAGACCATTCCAGTCGCTGACGTCACAAGCTGTCCAAATGAAGTCGTCTGGTGGGGCCGCCAATACTGCAACCAACCACCATGCGGACAGCTCGACGTCCGGAAAGAAAAGGCACTGGAGGTATTGGACCAGTTGATCAACGAAATCGGGTCATGGTTCTCCGACCCAGTCATTCACGTCGGTCATGATGAAGTCAACACTCGTGCTTACGGCTTGATTCCAGACAACTGGGATTCAGTTCCTGCTGATGCGCTACACCCAATGATGCGTAACTTTGATACTCGTCTCCTTGGTATGCTCGGAGGCAAGACTCTTGCAGCGTGGGATGAAATTGTGACTGACTTTGGTGTGGCTGATATTATTCCAAAAGACTCGTTGATTACTTTGTGGAATGTCTCACATGGTGCTCCAGCCGCAATTGCAAATGTTGCTGACAAGGGTTTCAAGAATATTGCTGTTTCTCCTTAATCGCACTGGTACTTGGACTGCTCGCCATTCGCACGCTGGTGTTCAAGCCAGTTTGAACGTGAAACTCCAGCTTCCGCCCTCAAAATCGATGGTTATGCGACATTTACTGGCCAATGGCACAACTGGACAATGATCTACGACTACGAACCGCTTGATTCCCTTTCTGCAAACGCCAAGAGTGCCGTTAAAGGAGGATTCGGTGCTTTGTGGACTGAAACAGTCAAGCGCCACAACCTCGACCGTTACGTGTTTCCTCGTGTTACCGCTATTGCTGAACGTTTGTGGTCAAATGTCAAGAGAGACGAAAAGACAGCCGTTCGTTTGAACCGCTTCCGCGCATCTCTTGTGAATGAAAAAAGAATTGCATCTGCATCTTTGGATTATCTCGGAAACAAAGAAGATTACGTGTTCCGTCCAGAGTATTGTGATGGGTCGGGTTTGACTGCGCCAGGTCAAAAGACTGCAGAATGTTGCTTCCCTGGTCAGCCGCTTACTGCAGCTGATGGTTCTGGCTTGATCGATCCATATGGTTCTCATTATTCTCCAAAATCTGGATTCAACGATTACTGTAAAATTGCTTCTTTGTACAAAACCAACAATTACAAGTACAGCAAGCCGGAGACTGTTGCTTATGAATACTAGATTTAATTACCTTTGTTTCGTTTGTAAGATCATTAAATAACAGTACATCAACTCAAGTTTACTTTTCGCTTGAATGTTTGCAAATGTACACCCAATAGCACCAACCAGTTGTCTTTGTCGTATCAATCTCCAAACACTGATCAACAGTCCATCCACCGGCAACTTGTTCTTCAATGACTTGAATTCTTTTTTCAGGAGAACCATGGGACACTAACACGACAGTGTCTGTCACTTTTGCCAGGTTCGCCCACACCTTCTTGACAAGTTCAGCACCATGACTCAACATTCCATCGAAAGTTCCTTTATCGAAAGCCCATGAGAATCGAGTTCGGAATGGTGCCGGGTCTGATGCATCAAACACGATATATTCTTGTACACCAGCAGTTGGCTTCTTTGATGTTGATGCTACAGATTCCTGCTCTAGTTTGGAGAGTGCATGAACGACCTCCTTCGACACGTCATAGTGCATCACCAAGTCGCAGATTTTATCATCCATTAATCCGTCGCCGACTGATGTAGAATTTCCACAACCAACATTCAACACGGTAATAAACTCGTTTTCCTTGTTTGAACCCGACACAGTCGCCACAGCCTGCTTAATGACATGAGACAGGTCCTCGCTCCAGGGCATATACCAATCGAACGTGTTGGTATCCTTCATGGTCGCATAATGCAATTTCCAGTACTCTTCCGAAGAAGGATCCGGCATAACCACAAGCTCTCCTCTCGTAATAGGGCTGTACTGCTCAAGCGTAAGTTCCGGGTCATCCACCTCTTCGACGGTATCAATCCAATTCGGCCACAGCACCGTATACGAGGTTGCCGTACGTGCATCCACGAAAATGACGGCGCCGAGAAGCGGCGACTGGGCAAAGGGCAGCAAGGCCGGGGCATACGGATCCAAGGAAACACAGTTCAACTTGTCCCCGCCCTCAACATCAAACTCAAACGCAACACGAAACAGGTTCTTGAGTGCAAAGTCTTCTTTGTTTGCCGCTTCTTCCGCACTTGGACGAGTGTCCATCGCAACGCCGATCAAGTCAGCAACAGCGGAACACAGGCCCTTGTTCACGGAAAGACTCTTTGCCGCATCCATCACATTCGCAAAGACCCACTGATGCGCATACACAAACACACAGTCCCGCGGGGAAAGCTCCTCAACAGTAACCACTGTTCCCTCTTCATCGATTCCAAATGGATTCGTGTGGCCCGTTCCAAGCTGCCCAGTCTCAATGCGCTTCCACACTTCGTCAATCAACGGATCTACAAGTCCGGCAGATCGCAGGAACGCGGCGTTGGCGGTAAGGAAGGCGTCGTGTGATTCGGAAAGTGACATGAAACTTGGTGAAGGAAGGAAAAGAAAAGATGAAAACTAAGCACATTTTAATAGAATAGAAGTGTCAGTGAATCAGTAGGGAATAAGTTTCCACGTGCATGCACGCTCGCTGGGGCATCTACTTGCGCAAGAAGGCGGAAGCGAGCTGTTCAATCTCTTCCAACCCTCCCTGGGATTGACCTTGACCTTGTTGCTGGTATTGGCCTTGGTTTTGCTGCTGCTGGTTACCATACTGAGGTGGAGCACCGCTTGGCTGCTGGAACTGGTTGTGTTGACCTTGGGATTGGTTGTTGTTGTTGCCACCGAGGAATTGCCCAGCCAATTGGGCCACTCCAGCAAGAGGATCTTGTTGCTGCTCTTGTTGTTGGTTGTAACCTTGATTTTGGTTGTATCCTTGGTTTTGGTTCTGGTTTTGGTTGTAGTTTTGGTTGTTGTTCTGGTTTTGGTGCTGACCTCCACCCAACAAAGCCTCGACTCCGCCCAACAAACCACCGGCACCTTGCTGTTGCTGGTTCTGCTGGGCGTGGTTGTGCGAGTGGACGTAACCCTTGGCTGCGAGAGCTGCGACCTCGGCCTTCTCGCCTGTGATCAGAAGAAAGAGTTAGTTGTGTCTCAGTCTCTCTGACACACCAGGCATCCTTAAACGTGATCACGCACCGGCAACAACCTTGGCGATCTTGTCAATCTGTTCTCCACCTTGCTGAGTGTCGAGGTATTGCACTGCCTTCTGGCCTGGGTTAAGCTTTTAGCAAACCAACAGCAATTCAATGCTTGATCACCAATCTCAGAGTCAACGAGTTTCTCGGCTGCATTCAAAAAAGGTGTTAGTGCGCTCTACGAACGCTTTCACGATGTGAGCACCTTGCTTAAGGATTCCTTCCATATTTGTGTCTTTTGGGGATGTTTTTAGAGGGTTCAAATTGAAACAAACGCGAGTTTCATTTTAAGTCATTTGTCGAAAGAAGACAAAATTATGCATGTGTAAGATATAGTACTCCTTGTCGAATGTATTCCTATTCCGTGTGACAGAAACAATCCAAAAGAGGGACAACTTTCCGGACATCATTTCAAATGACAACCAATCCGCTTCTCCACTTCCCCTTTCCCTATGCAACGCCATGGCCCATCCAACAATCTCTGATGGAGTCCGTGTACTCGACAATCGATCAAGGCCACGTGGGCGTCTTTGAATCGCCAACGGGAACAGTTTCGTCCGTCTTTCTTCAAACAACATTCAACTAAAAACTATCCCCGAAACAGGGCAAGTCCCTCTCGCTCATCAGCGCATCGCTCAAGTGGCTCTCGGACGAAGCCGCAAAGTCGATTGCTGACACGGTTGCAACCCGCACAAACGACCGCCTTTCAACTATCGTCTTTGATCCTGCGGATCCGGACTGGGTGCGCGATGCAGAACGGAAAAAGATTGAACGGGAAGTCCGGAATGAAATTGAGGATGAATTGGCGGCAAGAAAGAAACGCGAGGAGAGACTGGCTAAGATTCGGAGGCAGGAACGCGAAATTGGATTCAAGCGGCATGTAATTCATCTCTCTTTGTGCTTCGCTAGATTCTACTTGGTACTTATTCGGTTTCGTTCCAAAAGAAACTGGACGTTCCGAAACCAAAAAAGGCAGCTCTTGAACCAGACGATGAAGACTTTCTCGTGGAAGAATACGATTCAGACAACGAGGATGTATTCAAAAAGAGCCTTCTTCGTAGTGATTTGGATTCTGATACGGAAGAAGGGCAAGAGGATGATGAGGAACCATTCCAAGAGCTCAAAATATTCTACTGCTCACGAACGGTGAATCATCAACATGGCGACTTCTCAATCAGCTAAACACTCTCCCGATTCACAGCACTCGCAGTTATCTCAGTTTATATCCGAACTCAAGAAGACAGAATACGTCGAAACAGTCAAATCACTCTCTCTTGGGTCCCGCAAAAACCTTTGTATCAATGACCAAGTCACTCGCCTTTCTTCAGCCCCACGAATGAACGATAAATGTGTGGACTTGCAAAAGGACAAAGCAAACAAATGCCCGTACCTTCCGAAAGAAAAGAGACCACTGCGTGATTTTTCTGATACCATCAATGCCACCGTCCGAGATATTGAAGAACTTGCCGAACTCGGAAAGGCGAAAGGTGTTTGTCCATACTATGGAACACGCGCAGCTCTCCCTTCCTCACAAATCGTGACACTTCCATACAATATGATGCTCCAAAAGTCTACTCGAGAGTCTCTTGGCATCAAATTAAAAGGAAACATCGTGATTTTTGGTAAGCGATCCTTTTAAATGACTCCAACAAACTCAACAACCAACTAGATGAAGCCCACAATATTATCGACACAATCACATCCATCTACAGTATTACTCTTGAACTACACCAAATCCAACGCGCTCATTTCCAACTCCAATCATACCTTACAAAATACTTGAATCGGTTGAAAGGCAAAAACGTTGTCTACATCAAACAAATACTCATCCTCCTGACTGCGATGCAACAACAACTCACGGATGCAAACACTCTTGCTTCAAAATCCAAAGAGCAGCCACAGCTACCTTTTAAAACCAGCAGTGACTTTGTGAATGATTTAGGTGTCGATCACATTAATCTGTTCAAAGTCAATACATATCTCGAAACATCAAAACTAGCGCTCAAAGTTCAAGGCTTCACAGAAAAAGGGAAAGCAGGAGAAGTAATAACGGAAACAACCGGTAAAATATCCTACCCACCTTCACAACTTATACTCAATTTCGATTGTAGACACATTCACACCAAAACACATCCCCTCTCTCCAACAAGTCCAAACCTTTATCCAATCCCTCCTAAACACCTCCCTCAACGGTCGAATCGGAACTATAACCCCATCCCCAACAACGCTTCCCCTCCAAACCCACTTCAAATACCTCCTCCTCTCTCCTACAGACGTATTCCAAGAAATCGTATCCTCCTCTCGCGCCGTGATTCTGGCAGGTGGGACTATGGAACCCGTGTCTGAGTTCAAGGCACAACTGCTTGATTTCGTTGACAATGAGAAAGTGGATTACTTTTCGTGTGGACATATAGTGCCTGCGTCGTCGATTTTGACGGTGTCTGTTGGGGTTGGATCTGGAGGCGGGGAGTTGGATTTTCGGTATGAGAATCGGATGAATGAGAAGATGGTTTGTTTTTTATTATAGTTGTGGTAAGGATCAGCTCTGATTGGTATGCTGCACAGATTATCGAGTTGGGTAATACTATAACCGCGTTGTGTACAGTTTGTCCTGCTGGCGCGGTTTGTTTCTTTGTGTCGTACAGTTACATGGATCATGTTTTGGCTAAATGGAAGGCGAGTGGAATTCTGTCGCGGCTGGAAGGAAAGAAGAAAGCGTTTGTAGAGCCGAAGAATGCAAGAGGTGTTGAAGCGTGTCTTTCTGAGTATTCTGCTGCGATTACTGGTGATGGAGCGAAAGACGGCGGAAAGGTAACGATAAACTGTAGATTATGATCGTGCTTTAATCTTTGTTTTAGAGGAATGGGGCTATTCTATTTTGTGTTGTTGGTGGGAAAATGAGTGAAGGCATGTAAGTACCGAAGCTATCAATCGATGAAGAAAACTCACGCAAGCCATAGCAATTTCTCTGACGATATGGCGCGTTCCGTGTTTATGGTTGGACTTCCTTACCCTTCAAAGACATCGCCAGAGCTCGCAGAGAAGATGCGATACATCGATTCGAGAGCTTCTGCTTCAGGAATCACTTCATCAGAATATTACGAGAATCTTTGTATGCGTGCCTTAAATCAGTCTATCGGTATTAATATGCTTTTACTGAATCTTAACCAGTACTTAACTTTGTGATTAGGTCGTGCAATTCGACACAAGAATGACTATGCCGCCATCTTTTTGCTAGACAAGCGCTTCAAGGGTGCTAGAATCCGAGAAAAGCTTCCTGGTTGGATCAAAAGCGCTGGAGTGGTAGATGTACCAACATTCGGAGCTGTAGTGGGTAAAGCAGGTCAATTCTTTCGTGCTAAAAAGGAAGTAAAGTAAACAGTATTGTTCATATTATCTCTATTCTACATGTTGTTATTTAGTAAACTATCTATCTCCTACCACCTCTTCTGTCATCGTAACCTCTGGAAGGAGACCCGCCCCTTCTTCCACCTCTGTCCCTATTCATGCTTGATCGTCGTGTTTTTGACGGACTCCTGTCCCGTCCACCTCCACCTCCACCACCTCCACTTCGTTTCGCAGAGGCATTCGCAATCGCGTTCCCGCCCTTACGAGTTCCCTTTTCTGGTTCTTCGGCTTTAGCAGTTTCGGCAGGTTTACTTGATCCAGCAAGGTATCCATACAGTCCTCCAGCAACAGACGCCGCACCTCCAGCTACAGCGCCAGCCGTTCTCAGAATTCCCCAATCAGATTTGGCAGGAGCACTTCCAGGCGCGGTGCTTTTTTCTTGATCGTCGTCATCATCGTCCATCTTATTGTAAGTTCGTCTCTTACGATCTCGTTGTTCGCGATCCCTTCCTCGTCCTCCTCGGTCATCGCCTCTTCTTCGTTGATCTCGGTCTCTGGATGGAGGAGCTACATCTTCCCATGATCCCCGTCTCCCCAAACTTCCTGTTGCTCCACCTTTACTTGCATAGCTTCCTCGACCAATGCTACCATTCGTACGACTACCACGTTCGATGTACGAGTCCTCCCTTTGATCATAACTATACATTTCGACAGCATTCTTTTCAATCCTTTCGACTCCAAACTGTTTGGCCTTGATACAACTCCAAGTACTTAATCCCATGGCCGCCGAATCAGCAACAACAGCGATACCCATCAACAGCAACCCTGTTGGACTCTGACTCGCAGTAATCCCCCTACAAACAAGCATTAAGTTATCAGCTAAAAGACAATAGAACGACTCAACTGAAAGTTGGCCATAAAAGCCACGAGCCCGCTCATAGCAATTCCAGCCCCTACAACACACACCATCAACACAACCCAACTAATTAAACACACCGAACTAGTAAATTTCGCACAGACAATCCATGCATTACTCCGCTCCTTAAACAGGAAGCACACAAGCGTGGCCAAATTGCTTAACACTGCCACTCCCAGGAAGATTGAAACCGTAGGAAGCGCAAATATCAAAATCGGCATTGTTTTGTATGGCAGAGCATCGAGGGTATCCGTAACAGTGTATTGCTTTGAAGCATTGGTTTTAATCGGGGGAGGATTGAACTGGAAGTTATACGAGTTGTTCCCAATGACTTTCAGGTCCGTCGCTGGGAAGCATGAAGTGACTGAATCCGTTGAGGAAGTGGTGCAGTATCCCTGTATGGTTTGAGAGAGCAAAGTGGCGAGTGAGTGAGATATAAACCCAATTTACATAGAGTGCGCAACACACCCAAACAGTCAAGATCGCCGATTGAACACCGTCGCCGGGCTTTGCAGCGTTCGAGTTTATATTGATCAAGCCGAGCGACGCAACGGCCGGCGACGCAGAGAACGGCGACAGGGCCGTGAAGCAGGCCAGCATAAACGCAACAGACACAGCTCCAAGCGACATCAACGTCAGACTCAAAAGCGACCGTTTCTGCTTCGGAGGCGCCGCTTCTTGTGCTTCAACTGCGTACGAATCCCGGTATCGCGGTGGTGACGGGGATGGCGCCCGTCGTTGGAACCGTGCAAACATCCAGTCCACCTTTGTCTGTTTAAATTCAATTTGTGTCTTGCCAACAAATCAATTACATTATCTATTCCTGTTGTTTCGCGTACTAAAAACTATAATACTATCAAAACAGTGTCATGGGCTTAAGTAGTTTATTCGTTTACTGACTACAACGAGCGAGCTTGGGTAGATGTTTTGCAAGATTTGGACAAAGTTTGATGTTCTTGTAGTTGAAGTAGTTTGCTTCACCGTCGAATCAACAAAGCCCGTTCTCTCGACGACGTCGCTTTTCTTTGGAATTGAGTTTGCCATTAGCAGAAACCTTATGTTTGCACGCAGCAATTGAATTATCACGTTGTTGGGAATGGAAGAGTTGAAGAGCGTCGTCGTATCGAATAGTAATATCCATGAGTTCAGCCAGTGTAGATGGAGCAGGAGACACACCAAGGATGTGGAGCTCATTTTCAAGTTTCAGACCTCTTCTGTACATGAACATCTTGCATTCTTCATTGACTGAAACGAGAGCAGAGAGTTCGACAAACTTATTTGCGTATGCTTGACATGATTTAGTTTGCCTTAGACGGTCAAGATTTCTGAAAGCCTTGTATTTGGATTCAGTGATCTCCAGACCAAACCTAGCCCGAAGTTCAGACTGGAATGCTTCCAGCGAAGTTGGGAATCGATTTTTCTGAGCGTATACAACATCGTACCACTTGAAAGCATCACCCCGAATGTACGATATCATATAGAGCAGTTTCATTTCATCTGTTTTGAACTGCGATGAAAAGGCACTGTAAACACGATGGCAGTGAGCAAGAAACTCTTCTATCTCATGGGCAGAACCGCAATATTCCTTTGGATTATCGATTTCACCTGATTGTGGTTGTTGTTGAGGCGAGCCTTTGTTGTCTATTGGAGCTGGAAGAGATTTTATCTCCACAAACAAGTTTTGTATAGCAGCTGTAAGATTCGCTATGGTATCAGTATTCAAGATGGGAGGCGTTTGGGTGGGCGAAGTCTTGTTGGAGTTGATTGCTTTTGGATCCATTGCAGAAAGGGCAGATATCGCAAGAATCGGATAAAGAGATAGGTGGAGTAACTGGTGTTGATGAAGGTTTTTTGACAAAAGAATCTTATGGAAATTTTATGTTTCATGAAGACACCTGCAATTCAAATCAAAAACGAAGTTCGGACCTGCATTCACGAAAACGAATTTCTTAATTCGAGAATGGTCAAATAGTGAGGAACAACTTGGTTTATTGATATGTGAAATAAAATGAGGAGACTAATCGATGAGATAACAAATTTCAATCAGAAGAAAGAGAAAAGAAAGGCGACGATTGTCAAAGGCATGATCTTTTCGTATGATGATCCACTAATTTTAGTCAAAGTAGTGATAGCCGCAGCAACACTTGTGGAAGAGACTTGACGAGTATTAATTGGAGCCGTAACGGTTGGAACTGTAGGTGCAATGGCTGTAATCATACTGCCAGAAGGAAGCTGACACGTTCCAGGAGCTCCAGCAAGCGGTGGACTATTCACTGGTTGCATGAATTCAACACAAACAAGCCCCTGCTTGCAAATGGCGCTATTTGGAAACACTTGCTTACACTGTCCCCCCACATCACTCTGCTTCAACGCGCAGATTCCTTGTGCTCCATCGACGCCAGATGCAGTAATACAATCCAAATTCGATTCACAAACCGCCTTGGCAGATCCACCACAAACCCCTCCAACTGGTGAAGGCTTTGTTGTCGAGACTTGACACGTTCCCGGTGTACCAGGTCGAGGAATTCCATCTGCTGGCAATGCAGGATCAACACAAACCAAACCAGGTTTACAAACTGCACTGTTCATAAAGTTTTGCTTGCATTCCCCGCCAACATCGCTTTCCCTCAGCTTGCAGACTCCTTGAGCCCCGTCAATACCAGATGCCGCGACACAGAGCAAGTTTGAATCACAAATTAAGTTGGTTGAGCCACCACATACGCCGCCGACAGGAACTCGGGATCCGAGAGGTGCTACGCATGTACCTGGGGTTCCTGGACGAGGGATTCCATCTGCTGGCAACGCGGGATCAACGCAGACCAAACCAGCTTTACAAACAGCACTGTTCATAAAGTTTTGTTTGCATTCTCCACCAACATCACTCTCCTTGACCTTGCAAATTCCTTGGGAGCCAGTTGTGGAAACGCATTCCAAGTTGGATTCACAAACTGACACATCTTGACCATTTCCTCCACAGACACCACCAACTGGGACTGGCTTGAGATCAGCTGCAGTTGCAGCGAAAGCAGTGGTGAGGATAAAGGCAATAGTAGTGATTCGCATGTTTTGAAGTCTTCTTCTTTAGGTTGACTTTTCTTGATTGTTTGAGTGTGATGTTTTATAGCCAGGCTATTAGATGAGCCGCGAGAGTTCAACTGCTGAACTCTGTCCGAGGACTTTCATCTCCCACTTCACCCCATCATCCAGCGGAAAATGGGCTTTTGACTAGGCACAGCCTCAGGAACTTCATCTCTATCACTTCATACACCCCTAGACCATATTTGCGACGGAATTCCCACAGAGCACGTGTTCTGTTGGAACACTGTCGGAAATTATCACATAGTTCCCACGGAGCATCTGTTAGGTGGGAATTGCCGTGGGAATTTGTGACATAGTTTTCGACAGAAGGTTCTGTGGGATGTTCTGTGAGAAGTTCCGACAGAGTATCAACAGATTAGGGTTAAATCCATCCCACTTTAAAACAGTTCGAGACCGGAGTTTGAACACAGAACTCCTTGCACACTGCCCCAAGTGTTCCCAATGGAAGCATACCTCAACACAGGACTCATTAAAATTAGGATGCACAAAAGTAAGGAAAGAAACATTAGAACTCCAGCCACGCGCTCTGTTCAATATATCAAATTTATACTGATATTCGATTATGTGTATATATTAAAACTCATCCAAACCGAAGACACCATTTACAACTGGTGACCTTGTGTGATAGATTATGCGAGCTGTCCCTGCTGGCGATCTAACTTCCGACTTCGCGACCTTCCTCCGCAACTGTTCATTGCCAAATAAGTATAGAATAGCACAATAAAAGCGCAGGATAATGATAGCCCTCCTTTGAAATAACTTCGAAATCAAGACAACAACAAGCTCAAGTTCTTTCCCTCGTCACCCACACCCACACACACACACACACACACACACACACACACACACACACACACACACACACACACACTCCCTCTCTCTCTCGTCGATTTGCGTCTTGATTAAGCATATCTCTCCCAATCCATACCAACAGAGTCAAGGATTGATGAGTAATGCTGGCACATTCAATGGCAAGTTGACAACAGAAACCTATTTCCTGTGTCCAATAATGCGCTAATCCCTCAAACAAGCTGCTATTGACACACTCTAGGACTTCCCTTTGGGTTTCAAGTGTTACGGGGGGTGACTTAAGTCCACACTGTAAACTCAACTCACCTCGTTTTCCCTCCAGAATTCACGTCCGCTCCTTGCGTATTGTCTCGAAAGCCGCTTGTTCCAAACAATGGTCGCTCTGCGACGGGTGAGTACTTCAGTCCATACCACACTGTTGATTGGATTCAATGGTAAAACTAAGTTAGGATCAGTAACAATCTCAAAGCGACGCTGCAATTACGTTCTATTACAAGTCAGGTACTTCCTCCCTTTCACTTTCTCATTGCTCAACATCTTAATCCACACTTTCGCAGTTGACAAGTAGAAAGTCGCGCTCGATTATTGGATCGGTACTTGTTTATTAAGTAAGCTAGTGAAAGTTATACAGTTATGTGTCTTATCGAGCTTTTAGATATAACATGGACGTTCTATCTTTACCGTTCCGTTCACTTTCTTTGAGGTTGTGAAGTAGGAGAAGGGCCTTTGTCAGTGTACATCGAGCAGAAGTTGACGCCTGCACGGACATTCTCGCTGACAGCCGAACAGATACCTTTGAAGACCGTCGCCCTGAAACTGGAGACTTGGTGCCAGTTTAACTCGTTTGAACAACTTGCCAAAGTTGGACATCGTCGGATTTGTACAACAACACACTCGACGTGCTCCCTATGTTCGTATGCGCTGGAACCGGTCAAATGCTTCACATGGAGAAGTTGTCTAATTGGACGAGGTTGAAGACTAAAAGGTGAGCGTAAGAGGAGGGGAGGGGTGTACCTTTGTCTTCTGTGTATGGATGACTGTCGATTTCAAGTTCTTGGTTGATGCCTCTGCTTTGTTTTCCGAGTGACCAAATTCCAGTTGACTTTGGTGTGGTAAGTTAACTCTAAGTCTGCTCTAATCTTTGATTTCATTCGGTTCTTGTAATAAATATTAATAATATAACCAATACAAATCATTTCCATCTCTTTGTCATGTGGCTGTCTCCCAAAATAAGAGACGGGGAACTGAAACGAACCCTGCTCTGTAGGGATTCTGTGGAAGAGTCTGGCAGAAATCCAACAGAGTTTTCTACGGAATTCCGACAGAGCAGCTCTGTTGAAATTCCGGCAGATAACCTTCTGTGGGAACTCTGTGGTGTAACCCGTTGGAATTCCAGCCGGATTTTTCGACAGAATTCCGACAGAGTTCCACCAGAACTCCTGCAGAACAGGGTTAGCGGTGTACAAATCATTTCCATCTCTTTGTCATGTGGCTGTCTCCCAAAATAAGAGACGGGGAACTGAAACGAACCCTGCTCTGTAGGGATTCTGTGGAAGAGTCTGGCAGAAATCCAACAGAGTTTTCTACGGAATTCCGACAGAGCAGCTCTGTTGAAATTCCGGCAGATAACCTTCTGTGGGAACTCTGTGGTGTAACCCGTTGGAATTCCAGCCGGATTTTTCGACAGAATTCCGACAGAGTTCCACCAGAACTCCTGCAGAACAGGGTTAGCGGTGTACAAATCATTTCCATCTCTTTGTCATGTGGCTGTCTCCCAAAATAAGAGACGGGGAACTGAAACGAACCCTGCTCTGTAGGGATTCTGTGGAAGAGTCTGGCAGAAATCCAACAGAGTTTTCTACGGAATTCCGACAGAGCAGCTCTGTTGAAATTCCGGCAGATAACCTTCTGTGGGAACTCTGTGGTGTAACCCGTTGGAATTCCAGCCGGATTTTTCGACAGAATTCCGACAGAGTTCCACCAGAACTCCTGCAGAACAGGGTTAGCGGTGTACAAATCATTTCCATCTCTTTGTCATGTGGCTGTCTCCCAAAATAAGAGACGGGGAACTGAAACGAACCCTGCTCTGTAGGGATTCTGTGGAAGAGTCTGGCAGAAATCCAACAGAGTTTTCTACGGAATTCCGACAGAGCAGCTCTGTTGAAATTCCGGCAGATAACCTTCTGTGGGAACTCTGTGGTGTAACCCGTTGGAATTCCAGCCGGATTTTTCGACAGAATTCCGACAGAGTTCCACCAGAACTCCTGCAGAACAGGGTTAGCGGTGTACTTGATTACGAGAAATGACTCATAGCAGATCGTTTTTGTAACTATATTTTCATAATTTCATCACATTACGAGGGAAAAGATTGGGGACGAGTTGAATACTCACTTCATGAATCAACAGAAAGCCACAAAGCAAAGGAGGACAAGCAGTTGCATCCATCTTTGACTCTACACGCGAAGGAAAGCCTTAATTATCAGATTCAGATGTGTTACCAAAAAAGATGATTTTATTCAGTTTGTGTATTCCGGTTATATCGTTTTTCAAAGGCAATGAGGACAATTACAAACAGAATATCAGATATCCCAGAAGAAGCGGGCTAATAACAGATGTGATTGAGTTGCTCACAAGGACATTAGGCTTCATATTTAAAGTCGACGAGGGAATCACAATGCTTGGAGAAGGATAAATGTGAGCAGATGATTTACTGGTTTGACAGGAAGAGCTGGTTGTGCCATGGTTGGAAATTGTGGAAGGAGTCATTATATTTGAGTCCGCAGTACTTTGTCGAACAGATGATGGTGAAAATGTAGGCTGCATTGTTGAAGTGGAGGAAGCAACTGGAAGACTGTTGCTGTTCATAGGCGAATCCGTAGCAGGAATTTTCTCTGACATTGTAAATACGGAATTGGAGGAACCTGCTGTCGCTGTTTTAATAGAAGTGGTCGACATGCTTGATACAGTGATATCTGTGGTGGTGGAAATTGATCTTGAACTGGCAGCATTTGTCGTATCTATCGCGGAACTGGAGGACGTTGTAGTTTCTGTAGTTTCTGTCGTGGAACTGGTCGACGTTGTAGTTTCTGTGGTTTCTGTTGTGGAAGTTGTTGACGTTGTAGTGGCCGTAGTTTCCGAGGTTGAACTGGAGGACGTTGTAGTTTCTGTAGTTTCTGTCGTGGAACTGGTCGACGTTGTAGTTTCTGTGGTTTCTGTTGTGGAAGTTGTTGACGTTGTAGTGGCCGTAGTTTCCGAGGTTGAACTGGAGGACGTTGTAGTTTCTGTAGTTTCTGTCGTGGAACTGGTCGACGTTGTAGTTTCTGTGGTTTCTGTTGTGGAAGTTGTGGACGTTGTAGTGGCCGTAGTTTTCGAGGTTGAACTGGAGGACGTTGTAGTTTCTGTAGTTTCTGTCGTGGAACTGGTGGACGTTGTAGTTTCTGTGGTTTCTGTTGTGGAACTAGAGGACGTGCTTGAGGTTGTGCTTGTAGTGTCAGTAGTTTCTTCAGTTGATGTTGTTGTGCTTGAAGTAGAAGTTGTTGAAGTAGTAGTTGTAGGATTTGGACAATTAGGGTTCAATGAAAGATTATATGAAAGGGCATTTGAGAAGCAATTGCCATCATACAGCGCACTTTGCGCACTGCTGAGATTATCAGGGATCAGCCCCGTCAATGATTTCCTTTCAGATATCTTAAAAAATTTTAGCAATTTGTTGAGAATCAAAAGTAAACTCACAAAGAAGACAGTGTTGGTGGGATTTTTGGCACTTCGCCAGTAACTTTGGTGTCAGAAAGTGCACTTTTGTGAAATTGAGAAATGATAGCAAATTCTAAAGAAATCTTACAAATATTCGACTTTTGGTGGAAACTTGCGCAATGTACCAGTAATATACATACTTACTACGGTTCTAGTAGGAAAATGTTTTTAATAGTTATACTTAAGTTCATCATAAAAATTACATCGAGGTTGCTATCTGGAAGTTCTCCACTCATCCCAGTCTGCACGAGATAGCTAGGGATATTTAGCGTGGAGAAAACTTTAGAGCAACTCACATAGATCGAAGTTTGTTTGGAAGTGTAGGGAATGCGCCACTCATCATTGGATTTATGAATAATTCAATGGTAAGCAGATCTCTTGGAAGACCTGTTACAGGTCCGCTGATCTGTGTATTTCCAAGCTTCCTATTAATGAAATGGCTTAGATTCTATCTATTGATGCAAGTACGTAAGAAACTCACAAAGTTGCAAGTTGTGGAGGCAACTTTGGAAACCCTCCTGAAATGGGACTTCCTCGAAGGTCGCTACAATACTGAATGTAAGAGAGCATTTAACACTGGACAAGCATTACATTGTAGTCAGACGTGTGAATGTACTGAAGTCAGGTACTGTTCCCGTCACACGATTTGTAGACATTAAACTAACCCAATTGTTAAACTCGATGAAAAATGACGCGGGTCTTACATGGTGATAATCTTTCCTCTATACGCAGTTATGCCCGGGATATTCCAACAACCACTTTCAGTATTGTCAACAATCTTTGTAGGCCATGCATTGTGAAGGATCTGGCATTCGAATAATGGGGCATCTCTAGGATTCAAGTCTTGGCCCATGGTATTATGGAGGCTGCTGTTTAATGGTACAGCAGAAGCAACCGACAAAATGGTTGACAAAATTAAAACGACGAAGGATTGATTCATATTGTAGTAGGCGGAAAAGTACTTGATATCCTTTTAAATATTTGTCTGAACTTGTGGCTGATTATGCCGAAGACCGCATCCCCGGCAACCTTTGGCCGAAGGCCGCAAATATCACCACCCGTTCAGGTAATATCACCATTTTCGTTTATTTTCCATCTAATAGAATGTGTCTACTCATACTCCTATACCAAAATCTTATTTATTAGTCTCAAATTCCCTCACTCTGAGTACTATCAAACAGCAAGTCATCGACCAAGTACCCACCCTTCCTCAACTCCTCCAACTCAGCTTCACTTGGCCCTTCACCAAACTCTCCAAACTCATCGTCCTCACCCCCAACTGCAGACATACCGCCATACGCATTATCACGTCCCAACCTCCGAATCTCGATATCATCATTCCGGTAATCCCGCAAGAAGTTTCGATGTTGCTGCCATTCCTGAAACCTTTCCCACAGGTCGTTCTTGTTTCTGTACACATAGAATCCACAGCCACCAAAAAGACCAACGAGGAATATCGACCAGATCCAGCTACCACCACCTCCCGACTCTTGCTTCCCAGGATTCGCCGGTGTAACAGTATCCATACCGTCACCTTCAGCAACAGAGGCAGTCTTCGTAGCAACAGCAAGCACACTCGTCAAAACCCCACCACTCGTCATGACTTCATCCCCAACAACAACCTTCTTCTTCCCAGACCCAGTCGGAGTAACGCCATCTTTTCCAACAACCTCACCCCCAAAGAACCGCACCCTAACATCCTTCACCGTCCCCGTACTCCCCGGATTCTCCAAATCCATAACCTTAACCGTCCATGCACCTTCCATCCTCTCCCCCAATGCGCAACACTCATAAACGTCCAATTCTTAAACCCACTCGAATCCGCGTCAGCCCGTCTCGTCACAGCAAGGTGACTCACAACTCCATGCGGACTAATGAGGTCAACATTCACATCGCCGCGACGTTGATGATCAATGTTGACGGTGACTGTAACATGTTCAAGGTCCCCAAACCGCGCGTTTGCTAACACGTCTGGTGTAACGTTCCATACAAGGGAAACACTCTTATCCCCACCGCCATGTGGGATCTTCCCACCGTCTGTAGGAACGAGGAGGGGCTTGATATTTCCACATGCTTTGGAACAGTTTTCCATCCACGTGCGAGATCAAGAATCCGTCCAGCGTCTAACTTTCCGTACCCAAAGTCGTGGCTGTACCACCTTCCAGCGTCTGTTTTCTGCCAGCTGGAGTCTTTTGGGTTTACTTGGACTGCGGAACGGACTGTTATGTGTTGAAAGTCGCGCCATGTGAGGTCTGGGCGGATAGAGTGGACGAGGGCGTAGATTCCTGATGCGAGGGGTGCAGCTGCTGAAGTTCCTCCATGGCTCTTTGTACACATTGTTCCTGTTGTGTCTCCAAGCTGCCAGTCTGTTGTGCCCTACATTGTTTTCGGTCAGTTTTTGTCTTGAACTGTTGAATGTTCTTATCCTCGTTGTATTTGACTACGTCGCTAAAAATGCGATCAATGTTTTCAAATATTCTCCACCTTGCTATGAAGACATCGAGCCTCGCTACACACATTTTTTGGCCGTTCGCAGCTTCGCTCATACACTCTCTCATACACATTCCCCTTCAAATAATACTTACAATAGCATCATCATGTCTCACAGTAGCACTACTATACATGACAATCATATTTGCACTGCACCTCTCCGAATATTCTGGATGCTGATTATTCCGATCCACAGCCCCGACAGTAATGGTATAAATAGAATTGGTGTACCCATCAAAGTTACAATTATCCCCACTTGCGCCTCCATTCCCACTAGCAAACACAAATATGGAGCCGAGCCCGTTACGACCATTGAGGATCCCGTTCTTGACGGCATCAGCGACAATTTGAGGTGGAGCTTCCATAGTTTGACCGTTATCGGTAGGACCCCAGCTGCACGAGTAAATGTGATTGTCGTGGAATTTGTAGTTGATGGAAGCAGCTTCATCAGTTTCCGTCAATGCGCCTCCAAGAATTCTGACAGCTTGGTGGGCCACAAATAAATAAAGTCAGTTTTGATGAGAATAAAACTCAAAAGGAACTGTACCAGAGACTTTAGCTTCATAGGCTACACCGACACCACAGATATCATTTTTGACTGCAGCAACTTCACCGGCACATCGAGTTCCGTGTCTATCTTCATATGTTTTGGGTCGCGGGTCAGGTGTATGTTCATTATAGTCGTATGAGCCTTCGGCAAACTATAGAATGATGAGTTCAGTTCCACGTCACCCAATCCACACGCACCACGCGCAGTACATACATAATTATCCTTGAGATCCTTTGAATTGTAATCAAGACCGTCATCAACAAAACAGACAGTGCTCCCCTTTCCAAACACACCTGTCAGAAGTCCGAGTCAGTCTCCCCCGCCAACAACAACGCACCAACAAAACAACTAAACAAACAAACGCACCCTGAGCCCAAGCACCGGTCACATTATGATCATTCCCTTCCTGGCCTGGCGTCTCGTTTGACAGATGCCACTGATCGGCAAAAAGGGGATCTTTAATCGCAAACTTCTTCCGAGCATCGCCCGTTGAAAGCAGCCCCCGTTTAACGAGTCGCCGTTGTTTTGTCTGTCGCTTGGCCCATTTGATTTGCGGGTTCGAGTTGAGTAGTTTTTCGACGTGGTTTGCCTGGTCCAACGAGCGAACTGCGACGTGGAAGTAGTCGCCGAGTTGTCCAACGTGGCCGAGGAAGGACACGTTGTTTGTTGTTGTTGTTGTGTTGTTGTTTGTGTTGTTTGTGGTGAACGAATCAACAACGGACTCGGCCCGCGAAAACAAGTCCCGCCGATTCAAATGCGCATTCGAATGTTCGTGTGACAGTTGAAATGCGATTGTGATGGCGTCCTGGCCTGCGCCAAGTGCCTGTGCGTGCCCAGAAACGATGCCCAACAAACACACAACATAACTCAATATTGATGGCATCTTTTTTGACAGCTCACAAAATAAATAAATTGATTCACAATGTACTCTATTCTTCCATTTCATAGTCATCATCGTACCCTGCTCCATCGTCAAGTCGCTGGAAGAGTCGTCCTTCTACATCAACAATAACCTGCTTCTTCTTGCTTCCTTCATTCTTTTTTCGTAACACCAGGCACCATACTAACACTCCAACTCCTGCTAGAAGCCCAATCATTCCTCCAACCCATGCTCCTACATCCAATCTGGGTGAATTATTTGTTGGAGGAACGGTTTCGTTTCCAGCCTGAACTGGAACTGACACTGTCGCTGAAATCTTGGCATTTGAACTCGCAACAGCGCCAGCACTGACACCAGCACTCGAACTAGCTGTTGTCTTGATCCTGACTACATCCTTTTTACTTCCCCAGAACTTGATACTGACAGCCTGCACAGCTCCTGTCGTTTCAGGATGGTCGCGATCACTCACAACTACTGTCCATTCCCCATTCACTTCTTCATCCCAATGCGCAACAGTCATGAATGTCCATCCAGGAAATCCGCCTGCATCACTGTCATACTTTCGTCCCACAGCCAAGTGACTCACTGACCCTGAAGGTGAGACCAAATCCACCCACACATCCCCACGTCTTTGATGCGTAATATTAACAGTGACAGTTACATGTTCTAGTCCACCAAACCCATTCACTTTCTTGTCGTCCTCCTTGACCAAAAACTTGATTTTCAAATCTTTTCCTTCACCTTGTGGAATAACGCCATCTCTACCAGTAATTTTCTTGACCCCCGTCTCTATAAACGTCTGATTCGTAACCTTCTTCCATTTCTTGGCCAGCTCAACAATTCGACCAGCGTCCAACTTTCCATATCCAAAAGCATGCGAATACAGTCGTCCAGCTCCGTTCTTGACCCATGATGAATGATTCCGATTTACTACGACAGCACTTTGAACACTCAAGTGCTGGTAATCTCTCCATCCAAGGTCCGGCCTCACAGAATTAACCAACGCAAACACTCCAGACGCGAGAGGCGCAGCCGCAGAAGTACCACCATGACTACGCGTACATAAATCTCCTGTCAGTCCCAAACTCCAATCAGTTGTCGCCTATATGACAGTTAAACTTCACAATATGCACAAACTAAAACTCACAATCGCATCATTATGCCTGGTATCAGCACTACTATACATGACAATCATATTCGCACTACACTGCTCACTATACATCGGATGCTGATCATACCGATCCACACTACTCACGGTAATAGTGTAAATCGAATTCGTAAACCCATCAAAGTTACAATCATCTCCACTCGCCCCACCGTTCCCACTCGCAAACACAAACACACTTCCAAGCCCCTTCCGTCCATTCGTAACACCATTCACAAAAGCTTCAGCAACAAGCGTCGAGGGCGCTTCCATCGTCCTTCCATCGTCAGTCGGCCCCCAACTACACGAGAAAATATGGTTATCGTGAAACTTGTAATTCAAGGCAGAAGCTTCCTCAGCGGGGGTAACGTCTCCACCAAGATTCGGGTTGCAGAGACTTTGGCTTCATACGCGATTCCGACACCACACACGCTATTCTTGACAGCTGCGATTTCACCTGCACATCTTGTTCCGTGTCGATCAAGCGAGTCTTTAGGTCCAGCGTCTGGGGAATGAGTGTTGAAGTCGTATGACCCTTCAGCAAACTATATCGCACTAGTCAGTACCTCCCATCTGTCCTCAAAATGAAACTTACATAATTCGCCGCCAAATCAGTGCTCTTGTAATAAATCCCATCATCGACTATACAAACTGTACTCCCCTTCCCAAACACCCCTAACCCCCAAAACCAACAACATTAGCACACATCCCCTCCCTACCCCTCAAAAAACAACATACCTTGATCCCAGGCCCCACTAACATTATGATCATGCCCAACCTGCCCCGCCCCATCATTCAAAATATGCCACTGCGCTTCAAACTCCGGATCCACAATCCCAAACCTCCCTCCAAGTGCTTTCAGGCCCATACTTCCATCCTCCCCACGCTTCGAGTACCGCCGTTTGGGTTCCTGGATCTCGACCCAGTCCACGTCGGGGTGTGTTTCAAGGGCACGTTTTAGGTAGTGATGGGGGTGTATGGGGTCGGCTGATCGACGGGAGAGGTCTTGGTGGGGGATGGCGAGTTGGTGGTGGGAGGGGAGTTCGCCGATGGGGCCGATGTAGGTTGCGTTGAAGGATGTGGCGACTGATAATGGGGAGGAGGAGCGGATTGCAATGTATGTGTATTCGGCGTGGTTGTTTGGTGCGATCTTGGCAGGGGTTGGGGTTGAGGTTGTGAGGTGAGGGGTGAGGAGGAGGAGGAGGGGGAGGGCGGTGAAGGGGGACATATTAATAGAGATTCTGGAAGGGAAGGAGTTGAAGATAAAGAGAACTACAAATTAATTGAAGGATAACATTATTATTGAGATATAAAGTAGTGTAGAGTGGTTAAGACTAGCACTTCAAGGCATTAGCATGTCGTTCAAGCCTGCTATAGGTAATGTGTCGATCGTTATGCATTCCAAACACCTTCGATGATATTAAATATTCCAATAAGTGTCGTAATTATAAACCCAATATAACATCACTGATTGAACGCCAAGATTCCGAAAGCTCACTTGAATATCCAACAGAGAATTTGTGTCTTAATCAACAATATGGTTTTAAAGCAAAGAGCGAAAAAGTTGCTCCTTTCAAATTTCAAATAGAAGGGACTGCAGGTCAGCGGAAGTTGTATGTAGAAGCACTGGAAAGTGTTTCTGCACAAGTGGTCTTTAAGTCAAACCATCCCAGTGAATCAGTACTTGCAAGCTGCTGTAAACAGAAGCTGAGGGATGGTCAATTTTCAGCAGCAATTAAAGTCTTGCAGTCATCAGGTGTTCACTCAGCATCATCAGAGGTTATGGAAAAGCTCCTGGCTAAGCATCCTCAGAATGAAGTCCCCCTTTGTCATCCTAATCTTATTGGCTCTCATTCACATTTTAGTGTTGACCAGGTCAAAGCTGCTTTGATGACTTTTGCTAAAGGAACAGCTCCTGGACGTGATGGTTTGCGTGCAACCCACTTGATTGATATGCTCCATTCTGCGGCAGGTGGTGTTGGCCCCCGCCTTCTTGATGCACTTACCACAGTCTGTGATTTGCT
This sequence comes from Rhizoclosmatium globosum, assembly GCA_002104985.1. Lineage (NCBI taxonomy): Eukaryota > Fungi > Chytridiomycota > Chytridiomycetes > Chytridiales > Chytriomycetaceae > Rhizoclosmatium > Rhizoclosmatium globosum. The sequence continues at coordinate 177,029 of MCGO01000071.1, read as the reverse complement.
CTTTGGAGGGCTAGCCCCTCCCTCAATTGCTCCATACATAGCCTCAGCTGGATTGACACCCCTTAAAAAGCCTGACAATGATGTACGACCTATTGCAGTGGGAATGATTTTGCGTAGACTTGTCTCAAAGCTGGGTATGGCACGAGTTAAGCTTCCTATGTCTCAGTATTTGCAAAGCGTTCATCAATATGGGGTTGCTATTTCTGGGGGAGTGGAAGCTGTTCTTCACGCATTTAACCGTATTGTTGCTGAGAGAGCTGAATTGCTTGAATGTCTCCTTTATTGAGAATACTGCTTTAGTATTCTATGAAACAAAACTAAAAGTTGTTTTGGTTGCAATTTGATGAGGGAAGACGTTAGGATTCCCTCTCCTTTATATATTCCAAATTCACATTAATAATAAACGAAACGAATATGATAACGATAAGAGAAAATTCAATAGAAAACATGTAACGAAAATGACCCGAGGTTGCTCGATTAGTCAGGTAGTGTTTCAGAAAAGCCAGAAAATCTCATGACTCAAAACTAACCAACAAACAACGAACATTACGAATGATATTAAACATCAGTTGTTCAATATCCTTTTCGTTGACTTTCAAAATGCCTTCAATTTGGTGTCTCGGGAAGCTATGTTTGCACAAGTACGTGAAATGTGTCCTGTTCTGCTGAACTGGGTGGGATATACATATGGCTGTAAGAGCTGGCTCTTTGTTGGAGATAAATCATTTGGATCTTGCACTGGAGTTCAGCAGGGGGATCCCCTTGGCCCATTGTTATTCTGTCTTGTGCTTGCTGTTCTTCAGAAGTCTGTGTATAATCAGTGCCAGGTTATGCATACAGGTGCTATTATGGATGACTGGACTCTTCATGGAGACACTCTTCAAATGGTTGCTGCCTTTGATGTTATAACTCGTGAGGGACCATCTCTTGGACTGCATGCTAATCTGTTTAAATGTGAAGTATATTGGCCAACTTTTGACCCTCGAAGAAGCCTGTTCCCTCCAGGTATCATCCAGGTCCAGCCAGAAAGTGGGGTCAAGCTTCTTGGTGGGGCAGTGTCTGGAAACCCTTCGTTTTATGAGGCTCAGTTTTGCCGTCGTGTATCCAAATGTTCCTCCGCAATTGAGTCGCTAGTTTCCCTGCATGATCCGCAATGTCAGCTTCTTTTGCTTCGTGCTTGTTTAGGGATCCCTAAGCTGGTGTATGCATTGCGCACAATGCACCCTTCTGTAGTATCTAGGGGAGTCTCAGACTTTGATGCAGTTCTTCGTAAGGCTCTGACAAATATTGTTGGGTGCAGTCTTTCTGATTTCCAGTTCTTGCTTACCGGTTTACCTCTGTCATCTGGGGGCCTTGGAATCTCTCAGGCTTCTCACCTTGTTCATTATGCCTATGTAGCCTCTGTTCTGTCTACAGCCCCTCTTCAGTCTGCCATCTTGTCATCATCTGGTCTGTCTCCTTTTGGTCCTATGTTTGATTCAGTACTTGTCTCTCTTTCATCCCGCTTGTCTTACCCCTCTGTTGATGTTCTCCGTAATGAAGTCTCATCCTCCACCTCTCCAACACAAAAACATTTGGCGGGAGTCTTCAATTCAGTTCTTCACAAGGAGTTCTTGGCAACATCTGGAAATGATTTGCGTTGGTTTGACAAGTCCACAGGACGGTTTCTCCCTCGTCATCAGGCTTTACTTCAATCATTTACCCAGCAACATGCATCGTCGTTCTTGTTGGCTCTTCCAATGGAAGGTCTGCACTTGGTTATGTCTCCTGTAGAATACCGTGCTATCCTCCGCTATCGCCTTCTCATGCCGCTCTATACAGGCCGTCGTCGTTGTCGTCATTGTGAACATGTGATGGATTTGTTTGGTGATCATGCTTTCTGCTGTGGGGGTCACTCAGGCTCTTGGAGTAGACATAATTTCTTAAGAGATACTTTGGCTGCTCTGGTTCGTCAAGTTGGAATCCTTTGTCGGGAGAATGGCGAAGTTCGCCTGCCTTCAAGTTCAGGAGATCTTTGGCCAGCTGATCTTCTAGTCTATGACTTTTATGATGGGAAAACTGTTTGTGTGGATATCAGTGTTGTTCATCCACTTACCTCACGTGGCCTAGTGGGATTTAAGGTTGGAAATGCTGTTCGTGGACGGGAATCTACAAAGAATGAAAAGTATTTGTCGGGTTGTCAGTCTATTGGTCTAGAGTTTGTCCCCTTTGTATTGGATACTACTGGTGGGTTAGGCAAGAGCTCTATACAGTTTTTAGAAAAGTTGCGTGGCTTGATGATGCAGCGGGAAGTTATTCGAGAATCTGTGTCGGTAGCTGTTGTTTATCGTCGTATACTATTTGCGCTTCAGCATGCTTTGGCCCGTAATATAGTCAGCAAAATGGAGGAAGATTTTTACTATTGAGGATTATTTATCTTATGCATTAGATATATTTGAGTTATTTCAATAAAACGCAATTTCAAATTCAAATTCAAATTCTAATTCCAATCCAAACCTTCCATATTGCAGCACTAAAGTCAACAGCTAGGTTTGAGAGATAATCATTCTTTGTCTTGACAAAAACCTTCTTGTTGCCACAGTGACCAAGTAGATGAATGTGGATTGTACATCAGGGCAATGAATTGGAAGGTCGTATCAACAAAAGGCACTCTTTTGAATTCATCTGTGTCTATTTCAGGCCATCAACAACAGCAAGGATGTTTGTCTTGGTTTTTGAATTTTGAATTTTGAATTTTGAATTTGAATTTGAATTTTGAAAGGGGCAACTTTTTCGCTCTTTGCTTTATTCTAATATTCAAATAAGAGATCATGACTCAAAAAGCGAAAAACATAACAAGAACTCCCAAAGCAGAACTAATACCAGTCAGTGTGGCACCACCTGTTTTGGTAACAACGGGGGCAGGAGCAGGAACAACAGTGATTTCGTTTGCACCACCATAGAACTGCATTGAAACACTCTTTACACGTCCAGTAGCTTCTGGATGCTCACGATCATAAACAACAACAGTCCATTCTCCAACAACATCTTCATCCCAATGCGCAACACTCATGAACTGCCAATTGTCAAACCCAGTCGAATCGTTATCAAGAGGCCGGCCAGTAGCAAGATTGCTGACAATACCCTTGGGACTAATCAAATCAAACGAAAGGTCTCCTCGACGTTGATGCTCCACAGAGACAGTTACAGTCACAGGTTCAAGCCCCACAAGCGCAGCCTTTTTCTTGTCCGCGTCCGTAACTGTAAACGAAATACGCAAGTCTTTTCCTTGTGGAATCGCACCGTCAGCGGGAGTCTTGACATCTGCATCAATCGTCGCCAAGTTTGAGTTCCCAACAGACTTCCAAGTCTTGGCCAACTCGAGAATCCTTGCCGCGTCTAGCTTTCCGTATCCAAAGGATGTACTGTACATACGACCAGCAGCCGTTTTGAACCAGGAAGGATGCTTGGGGTTTACAACGACTGCGCTGTTGACGGAAAGGTGTTGGTAATCGCGTCAGGTGAGGTCTGGGCGGATGCTGTTAACAAGTGCAAAGATTCCAGATGCGAGTGGAGCTGCGGCTGAAGTACCGTCGAAACTTCTTGTGCATTGATCACCAGAGCCAGAAGCACTCCAGTAAGTCGTGGCCTATTTGACTCGATAAGACAGGCTTTCAATAAATATTCAAACTTACAATACCCTTTTCCTCGGAGTCATCACCACCACTGTACATGGTAATCAGCTTTGCAGAGCAAGTCTCTCCATACTTTGGATGATTATCAAAGCGATCCAAAGCACCGACAGAAATTGTATAAATTGAATTTTGGTATCCGTCGAACCCACAGCTATCACCGCTGTTTCCTCCGTTTCCACTTGCAAAAACATAGATGCTTCCAAGTCCGCCGCGTCCATTCGTAACTCCGTTCTTCAGTGCTTCTTGAACCAATACACTTGGTCCATCCAACGTTTTTCCATCATCGTCAGGACCCCAAGAGCAGGAGTAGATCTGGTTTTGCTGGTACTTGAAATTCAAACCAGCAGCTTCATCGGCAGGGATGGGGCCTGGGCTGTTTGCTTCAGTGGAGTTGCTAATCAACCGAATAGCGCTGAGCTTGGCTTCGTAAGCAATTCCAACTCCACAAACGTCATTCTTGACAGCTGCAATTTCTCCACCGCAGGATGTACCATGGCCTCCGGCACCAACCTCGGCTCTGTGTTCAATGAAATCGTACGAAGCCTCAGCAACCTGTTGCCATGATTACTTAATAAAGTGTCCACTATTACAGGCAACTTACATAGTTTGCAGCCAAATCATTGCCCTCGTGATAAAAGCCATCGTCAACGATACAAACAGTCGTTCCTTTCCCAAATACCCCTAAATATGAACCTTAATTAACATCAAACGCAACGAAACAAGGCACTCGAACCTTGATCCCAAGCAGCTTTAATGTTATGATCATGTCCAACCTGTCCAGCGCCTTCATTCAGGATGTGCCACTGATAACCAAACTGAGGATCATTGATCTTGTACTGCTGCCTCAAAGCCTTAATTCCACCAGTCTCCGCAACGCCTTGCCTCAAAACTCTTCGTTGTGGTTTCTGAGCCTCCGCCCAACGGACAGCATCATGAGCCTCGACTTGCTTCACTGCGATTTCAGCATCAGTCCCAACACCTCCGTCGCGGCGATGCAAGTCCGCATTTCGACGAACAACATCGTTTGTTTGAGCGACGAGGAAGTATCCTTGCAAGTCGCCGATGGGGCCTACCAGTTGGTATCCGAGAGACTGGGCGACGGTTGAGGGGTCGGATCTTGAATCGACTTTGATGGCGATGTATGTGTAGTTATCATGATCGTTTCGTGGGACTTGGGTAGCGGTAGTGCCTTGAAGGAGGAAGGCCGCTGCTACCAACGGAGCAATTGATGTGAAACGCATTTTGAGGTTGGGTTTTGCTCCGATTTCAAGCCACCCACCATCAATTTAAGACCAAATAATCAATTAAATTTATTCTTTGATTCTTTAGCAAGAATCATTACATAGACGCTATTGGTAGATAATATTGCTTCAACACTTGCGACAGTGAACACAAATCATTCACTTCAGGCTGACGTCATAAAGTTTGCGTTCGAATTTAACTTCTCTTTCGATACTGATTTCGTTTTGCGGAACCAGAAATACCATCCAGCGGCGAACAGAGCAAGACCGACAACAACCCCAACTCCTACACCGACATACAATCCTGTATTCGATGATCCAGATTTAGTGCCATTTGAACTATTTGTCTCTCCAGAGGTTCCGTTTAATGGATTCGCAGTTGCGCCGACAGCCACACCATCTTTCACTGAACCATAAAATTGCATCGATACGCCTTTAACAACTCCCTGAGCTTCAGGATGATCACGATCCGATATCACTACGATCCATTCCCCAACAACGTCTTCATCCCAATGTGCTACTGTCATAAACTGCCACCCTTGAAACCCGGTCGTATCAACATCCAGTGAGCGACCGGAAGCAAGGTTGCTAACGACACCATTCGGACTTATCAATTCAAAGAACACATCGCCGCGGCGTTGATGTTCAACCCACACAGTAACTGTTACATGTTCAAGCAGCAAAAGCCCAGCTTTTTCCTTATCCGCGTCAGTAACACTGAATGAAACGCGTACATCTGTCCCAGGTTCCTGAGGAATCCTGCCATTTACAGGAGTCTTGACACCACTATCAAAAACCGTCATACGATTACCAACAGACTTCCAAGTACGTGCAAGATCAATAATTCTGCCAGCATCGAGCTTTCCGTACCCAAAAGAAGTGCTATAAGAACGGCCAGCCGCAGTTTTGAACCATGAAGGATGCGTTGGGTTTACTACAACTGCACTATTGACGCACAGATGTTGATAATCGCGCCAAGTTAAGTCTGGGCGCACACTATTGACAAGAGCAAAGATGCCAGCTGCCAGAGGGGTTGCAGCCGAGGTTCCATCCATACTTCTTGTACATTGGTCTCCCGAACCAGTCAAGCTCCATTCCGTCGTTGCCTAACCATTTGATTCTCATTAACTTATAATTACATAATTAAATTGGTGCTTACAATTCCCTGGATTTCAGGATCGTCTCCACCACTGTACATTGTTATCAACTTTGCCGAACACTTTTCGCCATATTTTGGATGGTTATCAAAGCGATCCAAAGCCCCAACAGAAATTGTATAGATTGATGTCTGGTACGCATCAAACCCACAGTCGTCGTCATTATTTCCTCCATTTCCACTTGCAAACACAAAAACACTTCCAAGTCCACCCCTTCCATTCGCAACTCCATTCTTGAACGCTTCTTGAGTCAGAACAGGAAGTGGATCCATACTCTTTCCGTCATCATCAGGGCCCCAAGAACAAGAATATATGTGGTTTTGCTGGAACTTGTAATTCAGACCAGCAGCTTCATCTGCAGGGACACTACTGTCACCGACATCGTCGGTAGAATTTCCGGTTGTGTTACTTAGAATTCGCACCGCACTAAGTTTGGCTTCATATGCAACACCAACACCGCACACATTGTTTTTAACAGCTGCGATCTCTCCACCGCAAGATGTACCATGACTCCCGGGAGCAACCTCGGCTTTATAATCGATGAAATCATATGAACCCTCTGCAAACTTTGATACTACACTTAACATGATTGAATGGGCATAATTATGGAAACTCACATAGTTTCCAGCCAAGTCGTTCCCTTTGTGATAAAGACCGTCATCAACAATGCAAACAGTGCTTCCTTTTCCAAACACTCCTATTTCTTTGGTTATGCAAAATATATACAATCAGCATTATAATACCCTGAGCCCAAGCTGCCGTAATATTATGATCATGTCCAACCTGTCCAGCACCTTCATTCAAGATATGCCACTGATAACCAAACTCAGGATCTTGAATCTGGTACTTCTGTCTCGCTGATTTGATTCCAGATGTTTCCACCGAGTTTGCATCGCTCAAAGCTTGTCTTGCAACAATCCTGCGTCGTTTGGGGACTTGTACTTCAGCCCAAAGTACATTGGCATCTGCTTCAATTTGCTTTGATGCGATCTTCGCATCAGTTCCACTTTCTGTACCAAGAACTCCGCTGCGTCGAAGGGACAGTGCATTGCGACGAACAACGTCGTGGGTTTGAGCAACGAGAAAGTACCCTTGCAACTCTCCAATTGGACCGACTAGCTTATACCCAAGTGAGTGGGCTACATCAATTGGATCGGCCTTGTCATCGACTTTGATTGCAATGTATGTGTAGTGGCGGTGATTGTTTGGGGGAACTTCGCCTGCATTCGCAAGAGCTATGAGGAAAGCAATCACCAGAGACAGAGCCGTGGAGAAACGCATGTCTTGAGGTTGAAGGAACTTCTAAGCCACACTTTTTGAGGTTGGTCTGGCTTATCAAAATTGCTTCGATAATTTCCAAGATTTATTGTAGAGCCATTGTTATTTTTCATAAAAGATTCAACAATGGATCTCACAGATGTCACACATTCCGACAGCCTTCCCGCCCTTCCAACTGCGGCTAAGCAAGTTCCTTCAGATTCTGCGCCAGGGACCATAACAGGATCAGCTACTCTAACTGAAGTCAACTCAGACAGCCAATCAATCAGTATCAGTGTCGAGAACGTCGAAAGTCCGACTCAGCTCCAACAACTTGCAACACAAGAAAGCGAATATCACTCGTGTCAGGGTTCAGCTCCAAACTCGCACAGAAACTCATTGACTGTTCCGCCACAAAGCTTCACGTCCCCACAATACACGCAACAACCTCTTCGCCACAGCACAACGTCAGTTCCTTCATCTTCTACACCTGCGCTTAACTCTTCAGGAGTAGCCTCTCCCGCTCCATCCCGTCCAGAAACTCCATGGGGATCTTCTGATATTCTTTCAGCCGCCACCACGGCTTCAACACCCCTCATCGGAACCCCGACAACAACCCTCCACATGGCCTTCCACACAAAACTCGGATGGATGACATGGAAAGACCGCGAATCCTCCCTCTTTGCCCTCTTTGAACGCGTATTCGGTTGCACCCGTGCAGAACTCAAGTTTGGCGAAGCAATGGACACGATTGGAGTTGACGTTGAAGTCCCGACGGCTCAGGTAGCTTCTCTTGAGAAGGAGCTGCGTAAAAAGTATTTGTTGGCGGAGATTGATAAGATTCATGGTGTCAGTCCGTCGGTTCGTGCGCCTGATGCCCGGTTGTTGAGAACAAGTAAGAGTCTTGGAAGTGGTGTGTTGGAAGGGAATACAAAATCAAGTATCCTATCTTTGCAAGATCGAATCAAAGCGTTGCATAAGTGTCATGAGAGCCGTAGAAAAGAAGTGGACGCGATTTTGGCTCAGTGGGACAGTATGAAAACGGTTCTGAATGATAAAGCTGTCAAAATGGATGCAAAAATTGAAGCAAAACCCCCACGAATGGTGGAAATTGAGTCTTGGGTTGTTGACAGGTTGATGCAGGAGTTAAAGACAGTTCAAGAGTGGTAGTTTGCACAATTAAATATTATTTAAACATTTATCTATATTTATTTTTGTCTCATATAAATGTGTCTGATTATAATTAAGTTAAGGATTAAGGAGAAAACAGCTTACTGCCAATACAAACAAGAAAGGCAGTTTAAGGCGAGAAGACCCTGACTTTTTTGATGAAGGTATAGAGCTGGTGGTGCTGTGTGGTATATGGATGGTAGCTGTGAATGTGGAAACAGCCACATTGTTGATTGCAGCTCCTGAGGTCCCGCTTGGAGCAGCGCTTGATATCGGAACAAGTTTGGATGCTGCTAATCCAGCAGCAGAAGAAGGCAATTGAGGGTTCTGAGGAACTGTTTTGGAGTCCAGTTTCCAGTAGACTTTGCACGATGGCTGGTTCTTCCCCGCGAACCAAGCAACAGCAAACACAAGCAGGTCGGGATTGATGAGATTGCCGTGCGAGTCAGTGTTGGTGTCGACCAGCGTTCCAAAACCCCAACTCCGCACTGGAGCTGGAAAGTACATTGCAACCCGGCCAGTCAGATCAGCTGGTCCGCAACCTTCTTTTGGCGGGAACAGGGCAGGCTGGATGTCTCCCGTTTGGTGCTGTGGATCAGACGAGAGGGTGAAGGTGGCCAGGCAGCCATCCCGCCACGGTCTGGTCGGCGTCCCTTTCGGTATTGCTCCGTTGCATATCGTGTTGACGTATGAATAGGTGCCTGGAGGTGGAGGTGACGTAGTCATATGCTTGTGTTGTGTTGGTGAAAGAGATTTTGTCATCCCGACAGGCACGCACCTCACAAGCCAATTCAGCGCCAAGACCAATGTGTTCTATCGTTCATATTTATCTCATTAACAGAAAAGAGGTTCATGATTTAGAGAAACAGTCATAAACAGACCAGTGGCTGGGAAAACCATGACACAAGATTAAACAAATGACTAATCAGCATTTTTATTCCTCCTTGGGGGAATCCATAGCGGTAAAGTTCTTTTTCTCCAAAAAGTCAAAGATCATTCTTCCATCGCGCAGGGTCATGGATTCTGGGTACTTGAAATCACTGGTGTAAAACTCTGCTAGATTCTTGATACCATTCTCATCAATAATCTTTTTCAGTTCTGGATGCGCATTATACCGCTCCCATCCCTTCTTTTCTCTGGATGCATACACCTCAGAAAGTTCTTCAGCATCCGGCTTTCTGTACACTTCTTCGTGAATGTAAGCCTTTGTGGGCAATCTGTCTCTCTTTGATGGGTTTTCAGCTGGATAGCCAACAGTGAGTGTCGTGATTGGAATGACAGTGTCGGGAAGCTGCAAATGCTCAGAAATACTACATGTCAAATGCAATTAGAAAGCAATTATAAACCTGCCAAAGACCACTCACGTTTCCATATTATTCAAAGTCGTTCCAAGATAACAAATCCCCAATCCTCTCGACTCAAGTGCCAACGCCAAATTCTGCGCAACAATAACAGCATCAACAACAGCGACATGATACCCGAAGAAGTTGTCAAAGTTGTCTTTGGCGTTCTGGGACTTCAGCCACTCTCGAACACGGAACCAATCAGCACACACTGTGATTACAACGGAGCATTCCGTAACCATGTCCTGGTCTTCATGCAACTCCCTAAGTCGTTTCTTGCTCTCGGGATCACGAGTCACAATCAACGAGAACGAGTTCAGGTTGCCGGAACTAGATGCACCAGCGATCGACTCTTCAATGGCAGTGCGGATCAGCTCTGGTGGAACTTCTTGATCCGTGTAACTACGGATGGAGCGGTGTGAAAGAAAAAGGGATGAAAGAGATTCAGCTGTTCCGGTTCCTTCTGTGTTCCGGTCCGTTACCGCCAGTGCTTCAAGAGCCTTGTACACAGACGTTACAGTGCTGGAAGTGGTCTTCGTGCCATCTGCAGCTGTGATCGTTTGTGTTGTCGTGGTTGTGACCTTCTGGTACTTGTCTGTAGCCATTCAAAGTGGTGGTGATTCTGGAGTTCTTTCTTGCAAACGCCACTCATACCTTCTTGTCCTCACATTGCCTCCAAAAAACAAATGATAAATGACTGTATTTATTGCAGTAAGGAAATACTTGTTTCCTTCATCCCTTCTCCCATGATATCCATTGATGAAAAATCTGTTGAATAAACTACATAGATGACATTTTTGATGAACGTTCGGGGCCGGAACTTTCGGAAGTCAATGATAACAAATTCGTCGAATGCGTCAACAAGTTTCGAATACTTTCCACCACTTAAAACGTCGAACCGTTGGCAATGTTCATTCAAGCTTTTTCTTTCACGCAGTAATTCAATACCCCAGAAAGATAGGAATGTACTTCTCATAGGGTTATAATGGCATTGTACAGTGAAGTCAATGAAACCCTTGACACCAAAGAGAGCACCAACATCGGGACTAATAATTGAATTTGGCCCTAAAGCCATCATTCCACCACGCCAAAACTCCATTTGCCAGAGTCTCTCCAGAGGTGTTCCGTTTTTAACTGTCTTGCCAAGAGACTCAGAGAGTGTTGAAGAATTCATATTTCGGCAAGCAGATATCACAAATTCATATAAGCAGGTTGGATCATTGGTACTTTGTTGGAAACTCCCCAGAACAATGGATTTCAGATATACAGCGGCTATAGGTGCAAACAGAACAAGCTTGTCATTTTCTTCGCGAACAAACCCGTAGGTGAGGAGGTCGGCTCGGTTTGGGATATTGTTGAGCAAGAAACCTTGATGAAACAATTTTCGAATCGCTTCCATACATCCAATCTGGTCCCTCGAAAGTTCATGAAAATTGTGAAAAGCTCGAGCAGAATAAACGGCTGAGTAAGTTCTTGGTGAGTTGAAGAGCTTAATTAATTCTCCAATTTGGAAATTATAGAGCCTATTCTGCCGGCCAGTATACACGACTTGATTATGTACAGATTCCATAATGTTTTTACATAGCCCGACGTGACCACTTGTCATTGAAAACAAAAGGCCCGCTGCTTCATTAATATCTTCACTAAAAAGCCTCTTTTCTGCAAAGTATGCGGTCATAAACACCCCTGCTTCTTCTTCACTTAAACAGAGGTCGTTTAGTCCAAGACATGCAGTGATATCAACTGGCGTTCCTCTGAACCCCCCGGCTCCGTGGTAACCATAAGCGGCAAAAAGAACTATTTTCAAGAATGGATAGCGACCCTGGCCCATCAATTTTATCCCATCCCAAAAGTCAAGGTACTCCGTGTATAATATTTGAGCTTCGTCAATCAATACTATAGTTGAAATTGGCTGCGTTTTCCACTCCTCAAATGATATACCAAAGAGCTGAGACCAAGCATCATTAAACACAGTTCCCCACGATTGCATCAGCCACAAGCACGAAATTCGAACTACTCTCAGTCCAATTGATTTGAGGAGATGACCTTCCAGTAACAGTGCCGTGGAAGTTTTTCCTGATGACGGCGGTGCACGAATTAACAGCACAGGCGAAGTTTCAAGTTGGGTGGTAATTAAGCTTAAGCAATGTAGCCTTGGCAATGTCATCGGAGAAGATGGATCGATTGACTCAAAAGTCGACGATTGTGAATTTTGTTTTGGTAATACTGTTCCACCCTCGCCATCCCAACGTGGAGAGTATCCACACTCCTCGATATTTTCCATGCACAAATATTTCGTAGAGCCTGGAGGACTTATTTTGAGGGATAGAACGTCAATACTGGCAGGTGCCATGAAGAACTTTTTGTGACCAACTAAGGTCTGGGAATCCAGAGAACTCAGATTTCCATCTATGTTCACAGAATATATTTGCCAATTCTTCACTCCAGGCTGAATCGTATCAGCAAACGATTTGAATGTCGCCATAGTTGAGAGATATTTCGGATGAACAAAGACCACAGCCTCATTGCCGTGAAATCTCAGTAGCGGTTGTGTCAATGAAATACCTATCAATTTCTTATCAATATGGTTGCCCTCTATTGTCTTGGCTGTATGCTGTGCTGTTTTCAAAATAGTAAGTTCGATACTAAATTTGGATCCCCACTTACCACTGCCGCTTGTGATGATAAGAGGATTTCCATATGTCGATGCAGTACTTGGTATTTCTGAAAGAAGCTGGCTTCCGGGAAGGAGAGCTTCGATACCATTGACTACGGTATGAATGCTATACTGACCTTGCTCAAGTTCGGCAGGAGAAGCCGATGAGAAGAACTCTTCAATCAAATGAGCGACAATAAGTAACGGCCTATTTCGCCTTGTTTCGCCTATCCAAAGTGGGTTGATACGAACTGGCAACTTGCCCAAGTGGCGAACATACAAGTCCATAAAATTTGAAAAAAATTGTTTCATTAAATTGCCTCCTTTTTGGTAACATACGTCTGGGTGAACGAAAGGTGTTCTTAAAAACGAAAGATTGTGATTCGGCGAACAGATCTAATTGTGGCGTTGATGTTCAATCTCGACTCACTTAACCCACTGCCAGTTTTGAAATCATTACTAGTCATGATGCATAACAAACAGGTTGTAATTGTTCCCACTTTGTGATTTGGGCTCAAATGGCCAGCATTTTAACAGCTCACACCCATAGTAAAGTAAGAACAAGTGCTCCACATAGCCAGCTGTGCTTGGACGGTGAGAAATGGATCTAAGTACTGATGCATTTGAAACAGAGCGTGGTTATGAGCGACATGCGAGGTTTCAATGTTTGCAATCCGCTGCAATTTCATAATGAATTTCACTATATCACCATTCAAATTTCAAGCAATTAAATGACACTTTTATAATTTTCCGTGTCTTTATAGAGGCCTTATGACAGATAAGATCAGGTTTATTGGAACTTTATTCCTTGGCCCCAAATCCACTCGTCAAACTACGGATACTTGAACTGATTTCATTCCACGATCGATTTTTTTGTCCAACACTTGTTCGGCTGTTGTTGCCATGCTCCGACGGCTGTTGCTGAAACTGCTGCCGCTGTTCTTGCTCCTCGTCAGCCCAATCTAACGGAATAGATACATGTCCCAAGCTATCATCTTGCTTTGCAGCAGATGCAACAGCTTGCAGAAACGCGTCGTTAAAAGGATCCAACGATGCATCGTTTTGAGGCCGAGATTGACTAACTCGCCCTGAAAGAGAAGACCTTAGTTGTTGCTGAGCGACTTGTTCTAATAATGAACGATTAAGACACTAATAAGACAAGAATCACTCAAACCTGATGCAATGGAATCAATTAAATCCGCCGCTTTTGCCAGAACCAGCCCTGGTGTCTCCAAAACCGAGTTATCAACTGATCCACAGTTCCTCAACGCGCTTCGTAATCTCGCGACGCCTGCATTCTTTTCAGCCCACATGACATAAAGCTCATTCACAGCAGTCAACACTTCGTCTACATTTTTGACTTCAAATAACTCCATGAAATGCGTCACGATGCGAGAATACAGTTCATGGTTCTGTTTCTGTACCTGAAAATACCATGTAAGTATAATTTCCTCTTCCAGACGTATAACTCACCTGAGGCGAACCCCGACCCTTCTCAACGAGAACTCTTACAACCTCCAAACAATCTTCCAAACTCCCATCGCGTCGATTCACTCCCAAAACTCGATGCAAGCTTCCCAAAAACTCGTCCATCCTCGCATCTACTCCATCACCACCCTTTTTCAATTCCTCAACCTTCTCCAAACACTCCTCCAAAATACGTCCAGAAACACGAACTCTCAACCCCCTACAAACCCCATCCCGAAACTCTTCCAACCCTCTCAATTCACCAACAACGCGTCTACAAACCTCAACAACATCACGCCCGTCCATCTCCCGAACTCCAAGAACCCGACAAACATCTTCCAGAACCTGTTTATACTCGCCATCACCCCGAGACCCCAACCCCTCAGGAACAACACCAACCCTCTCCTTCAACCGCGAAATCACCTCCAAACACCCTGCAACAGATCCGCCAGACTCACGTACACCCAAAGACCTATGAATCGTACGCCGAAACTCCTTCAGCCCTTCGCTTTCGTGTCCTGCCTTCGCCCACATACCTACAACGCGTACTAAATCGTCCAGATTCTTGACTTGCTCAGTGAACGGATTTTTGTCGTGAGACGTATCCGAAGCCGGGTTGTTTGAAAACAGGGAGGTGTAGTGTGTTTTGACGAGCTCGTCGATTTGAGAGATGAAGGACTGGAGTTGTGGTAGGAGACGTAATGTGTGGTCGATTGCAGCGAGACCAGGAAGGAGGGATGGAACAGATGATATTGCGAGGTGGATGCAGACGCTTTTGAGCATGGTGCGGCATTCGTCAAGGTTCATGGCATCGATTTGGTACAGCTTCATTTTCCAGGACTTCTTGTCACGGCGGATAAGTTCTCGCGTTGATAAGCTTGTGTCTGTTGCTTCTTAATTAGATGTTCGTCAACATTTGACTAACTCAACTGAGATCCGACCTCGCCTGTTCAACCCACTGTGGCCGCTTATTCTCCAGAAGCTGTAAGCGCAGCAACTCAGCCTGCTGCGTGGTCTCTCTCAAATTCCGTTGTGAAACTTCCAATCGATCTTGTAAGTCCTACACCAACAAGTTAAATCAGGCAAACCAAGAACTATTCCAACCTTAACCTGCTCCTCCAACATCTTCTGTGCATGAATCATTTTATGCGAATCCAACGAAACAACATATTGCTCCCCATCCACACCTTGTCGCACAAAATGTCGCGAGGTCGGCAACCCACTTCCCTCCAACGACGCAATCTCCGTGTCTAAATCCACAACTCTCGTACCTCCACCACCTCCACCCCGACTCCCAAACGAAGACCCAGTAACATCAACCTTCCCACTCAAAACTGACTGTTTGAACGCCCTGGCCCCCCAAAACCGTCAATAAAATACTAGAAACAAAAAAAACAACAACAAAAGACACACCTTAACTCCGCAACCTCCCTCCTCACCTCCTCCAACCTCCCCTCATAAACCTCAACAACCTCCGTAACAACACGATCCCCAGCCCCACCCTTCCCAACCTCCCGTCCCCTGACTTTCTCAAAAGTAGCTTCAGCAACCCGTTTCTGCTTCTCAACACGACTGCGAAACGCGTCCAATTCAGCTTGCACGCCGATTTTCTCGGATTCAAGCTCAGCGACGCGTTTCTTGAGTTGCGTGTGCAAGTGTTTCGCGTCTTCCGCGTCGTGTTTTGCAGTGAGGAGGTCGGATTTTAGGACGGCGATTTGGGAGGACATTGTTTGGAGTGAGTCCTTATTCAAAATTGGTGTTGAGTTGTTGAAGAGTGGGGACATAAACAAGCCGGGTACCTGTTGCTCCTGAATGATCTTCCAGTCTTTAGATTCCCCGCGTTTCGCGTCGGCTTCCAAGACGGAGATGCGGTGTTCGAGGGTTTGACGCGCGGACAGGCTTTCTGAGACGCGGTCGGCCAGGTTTTGGCAGTCTTGGGTTCGACTTGCAAGTTGGTCGAGGAGAGAGTTGAGGACGCGCGCGAGGTGGTGTTTTTGGGCCGTTCTAGTTGTGGGGAGAATTTGAGCTGTGGTTGAGGGTTGGAATAATGAGGCGTGGAGAGATGGGAGGCCCATTGCATCTAATCGATTTGAGACTTGTGTTAAAAGTACGTCTGCTGGGTCTTTCTGTAGGATTGAATTAGTTCTGTGGACTCTGTAAGTCAAAATAAACAAAGGTACCTCCAATGAAGAAGACGTAATCCATTCATTGACACGCGCACTTGAAGGATTGCGTGCACTCTCTTTATCCTTATAAATTATCATCAGGCATTGTAGATTGTTGATGTAGACGTCGCTCTTATATTCTGTTCGCTGCGTATAGATCCTCTGCTGCATCTCGTTCGCTCCGCTCACAAAGTTTAACGCCAAAAACCCATTCGCTTCGCTCACACCCCCTTCACCCACAAGTCCTTCGATCACACGTGCTCACACGGCCTTCACTCACACACATACACCACTAGAAATATTCCTCACCTCCTCTTTTCCCATATCTTTAGAAGAAACACCAGCCCCCAGCGACCCACCATGCTCCCTATAAATCTTGAGCAACGACTCATCAACACGATCGACACCCGACTGATTCGCGGGGACAACACGATACGAAGGATCATCAGGTGAATTCACATAAGGGTTAACTCGTCCACCTGTAGTACCGACAGCAGTAACTCTCTCAGAAGCGGAAGGTGGAGGAAGAGAAGAAAGAATATCCGTGTGATCGGCAACACTACTTTCAGCATACAAAGAAGAAGGAGGACCGCCCTTTGATGGTCTCCGTTGAGTCAAATCGAAATCCAAATCCAGATTCTTTTTTGGTTCTGATGTGGCAGCGGATATCTGAGAAATGTACTGATCCATAGCTTTCATTGAGCTTTGACGCGAGGCGGCAGCAGAAGCTGCAGCTCTTGAGGCTGCAGAGTCACGGATGGATACTTGAGGGATTGAAGGCTGTCTTGGAAGGATCGGTTTCTCAGCAGAACGATCTGGTTTCACGTCAGGTGTAGAGAAAGAATTTGAAAGAATTGACGAGAGGATATTTGAAGGGATAGTAAGGGACGGGTCGTCCTGCTGCTGCTGTTGAAGTTGAGGTTGTTGTTGCTGTTGAGACTGAGTTGACTGTCGCCTTGAATCAATCAAAGCCGAAGAAGAGCGGGTTATTTGTTGTTTCTTTGAATTTGGCAGAGGCGTTGACGTGGCATTGAAGTCCGATTCGTCGAGTTTGTGGTTTGGCAGGTCGGCAAAGTGCGGCTGAGAGCGATGGCGCGACAGAGTCTGTTTTTATGATAGTTTTTAAATGAGTTAATTGCCGAAGAAGAAGAAGAAGAAGAAGAGAGAGTTTACAGTTGAAGCGGGCGAGATTGAGCGCGACTCCTGATTTTGACCAAGAAGGAGAGTGTTGTGGCCTGTCGAAGCCCACGTGTTAAAGCCGAGTTACTTGAGTCCAACTCAATCCAAACCACTTCTCGAGGCTGTTGACGCCTCATCTTCGAGTTCGCGTCGAAGTCGGTGCAGGTCAACAACATTCTCAACGCCGCTTCCATCGAGTAAATACGATACAAACTCAGATAGATCTCGTTCTATTCACTTGAATTAGATTAATAGCACTGTTTGAAGTGCATACGGTTTGTGCTGCTCCTGTTTGGTGTCGTCATTACACTTGGAATAGTTTGTCCGAGAAAGTAGAACAAACAAAGAGAACGTGCTTGCTTGGCTTTCCTCCTCTCAAAGAAAACCCAAAGAAAACCAACCAAATGCCTCTTGTATGACTGCAACCCGATACTTCAACTGACACCCACTCATCTTTCATCTTTTAAAAACAGAAGCCACAACGCCCCGCCTTTGTCGACCACCGCGGCCGCAGAGTTCCCATTTGTTTGTTTCTCCTCTTTCCTCTTTCCTCTTTCCTCCGACTCAAAAGCAACAACTAACTTCACTTCAACCAGTGTCCCTCGCTGAGAAACGCCGCTTCAAAACACGCGCCTCAGCCCAGACTTTCAAAGTCTCTCGCCCGAAGACGCCCGAGGAACGCGAAACGGAGAAGAAGGACAACGAAGCTCTTGCTAAGGCGATTCTGAACATTGCTCGTGAGGCCGGTGTCAAGAGCATCAAGAACCCTGCTGGTTTTGTGAAGGAGTCCAAGGAGGCTCTTCGTATGTTCCTTGGTGGTGTTATTGGGCAGGTGGCAAGAGAGAAGGATGAGCGCCAAATCAGAAGACAGATTGCTCAAGCTGCCTTTGTTTAATTTGTTATTGTTTGTCTAGCTGTATATTGAAATCAAAATGTATCATTATCAATCTTAGTTTTGTTCATTACTCCAGATGAAGTCTTTGATGATGGGACATATTTTCGGACATTCACCAACAGACGCACTACACTCCTTAAAAATTGATGAAACTGACATTAACGTCAAATTAACGTCAAAGTGTAATCAACTTGATTTTTCATTACGTACAAGGATTTACAGAAACTTTTTGAGGATGGACTCTACACCCCTGACTACTTACCGCGTCGTTTACACAACCACGGCAAGCATAGCCATACTCTTAAACCTAGTTATTATTGTCTCATCAATACGAAGTGGCCAAACTCTAAGCCAGACATCCCTAATCACGTTCTGGCTCTGCTGCTTCGACTTTCTAGTCGCATCAACCGACTTCATAATCGGCGCCACATCCCTCTCCCTCCACCAAACAATAGCCAACCAAACAATACCCCCATCAACAACACTCCAAATATGTCACATCCACGGATTCCTCCACATCCTCGGCGGATCTACATCCCTCCTCCTCTGCCTCGCCCTAACACTCTCCCGCTACTCAATCATAATCCACAAACGAACAATCTCCCGGAAAATAACACTCACTTCCATCGCAATCATCCTCCTCTTCGCAAGCACAGTCGCCAGTCTCCCTTTCATCATGACCGACCCGAATATATACACGCTACATCCAAGTAACTTGTACTGCGCGACGGATTGGTCACAGAAATCAATCAAATCACGCGTGCTTACAGCTATAAACTTGTTGACGGTGATACCGCCTGTAACGTTCATCGGGTTCGCGTATTGGAAAATGTATCACGTCGTGAGTTTGCAATGTCGAAGAGCGAGTGGCGTCTTTCGGGAGGCGAGGTTACGCGCGGAGATGAAGGGACGGTCTGGGGAGGACGAGGGCGGTGATTATCCACAGGACTTGTCGATTCCTGTTTCGACAATGCTGAGGACTTCTTCGTCGACGGTTGTGGAAGTACATCAGGCTTTGTCGTATGCGTTGGAGGATGAAGCGTTGCAGGAGGAGCAGAGGCTGTTACTCCAAAGTTGGATTATTGTTTTGGCGTTTCTGAGTGGATGGAGTCCTTACTTGATTGGTCAGTTCAAGAAGACTTTTATCTTCCAAAAATTTTAATTCAATTCTTAATTTAGTTATGATTTACGAAGCAATCATGACGAAATCAGTATCAGCGGAATATGACTTCGTAGCCATTTACTGCACATTGCTGAATCAGGGCTTTAATCCTGTAATTCTTATCGCTTATAAACGAGACGTTCGAGAGAGGGTTGTGAAAATGATATCTGGTCAGAGTTTGCTGTAATTGAAAGTGAGGTGTGGTTCACTGGCGAAGCATATAATATTTGCATGTTCGTGGTCAACGTAATCCAGTGTACCGTCCAACTCACTTAACATTCCTAGTAAGCTCCTGGCTCCACTCATTTGAGAATTAGGCTTGAGTGCTTTAAAGAATGTTTAAGATTTGTTCAACTATATATAACTATTACTGAAACCCAAAACGAGATTCCAGGGTCATCCAGTACAATTTTCTATTACGTGCAAGTCGTTGAGATTTGCAAAATGGCCCCAATAGAGGCAGAACCCTCCTCCACTTTCATACAAATTAACACAACCAGTGACAAAAGCAGTTGAACCAATCAGCTTGTGGCTGTCCATTATAGTTGTCCTTGTTTATAATACGGAAATTTGAAAGAATATCTCCTCATGGGGGTTCTTAACCGAACTTCTGTTGTTGTATGTTTAAATGTTGTTATTTTGACCAAAAGGATGGACTGCATCGGGAGTAGATAATCCAACCCATATTTATCGAGATTGACAATTTCTTTACCCCACCGTTGAAATTACGTGATGGAAATCTCAACAGTTGATGCCACCCGAATCATCTTCACATCAACAGCGTGCCTGGCCACCTTTTTAAACATCACAATCATATTCGCAACAATCTGGCGCACGAAAGAGCTCACTTCAACGTCCCTTATAACGTTCTGGCTTTGTTGTTTCGATGGTCTTGTCGCGTCAGTCGACTTCACAATCAACGTCTCAACCTTAACCCTCCACCACGTCATCGATTCCACAACGTTCCAAACTCACACATTAAGTTCAACAATATGTCAAATCCACGGATTACTCCACATATTCGGTGGTTCAAGCTCCCTCCTCCTCTGCCTCCTCCTCACAACATTCCGCTACTCAGTCATAATCCAAAAACACATCCTATCCCGAAAACGCACAATAACGTACATCGCCCTCGCAATCACAGCAGCAGCAACATTCGCAGGCCTCCCCTTCATCCTCCACGCACCAGAAATCTACATCCTCCATCCAAGCCAAGAATACTGCGCAACAGACTGGTCCCAACAAGGCCCCAAGCCCCGCGTAGTCGTATTCATAAACATCATGACAGTAATCCCACCCGTCTCGTTCATCGGATACGCGTACTACAAAATGTATCAGAACGTATCAAAGCAGTGTCGAAAAGCGAGCGAGGTTGTTCGAAACGCGAGGCTACACGCGGAAATGAAGGGCCGTACTGGATCTGATACTGAGTTTGAGAGTTCGTATGTTTCGCAGAATAATCAGGGGACGTCTTCGGAGACTGTTGTGAATGTTCCTGAGTATTCGCGGGGTTTGGAGAAGGAGGCGGAGGAGGAGGAGAGACGGCTTTTGAAGCAGAGTGTTATTATTGTTTCGGCGTTTTTGATTGGTTGGAGTCCTTATTTACTTGGTGAGTGCCTTCCAGCTCTAGATGCTTGTGTCGTTGAATATATTATCACTCAGTTATGGTTTACGAGGCGACAACAACCACGTTAGTGCCTCCAATTTATGATTTCCTCGCCATATTTTGTACAGTTCTGAATCAAGCCATTAATCCAATGATTGTTATTACGTACAATTCTGAAATTCGAAATAACTTAATCTTTTGGAAATGAAGCTTTTATACAACAGTGCTTTCATAATCACGCAAAATATATCTAGGTTCTATTATACAAGCACGTTTGTAATTCTTCGGCACGACATACTTTATCATCTATGCTGCAGACCATATATGTGCTATCTCCTATTTTTTCTAGGATCTGTAATTTGATGTACTCATCTGTTCTGAATTTTTGGCCGAATTTGAAATTCTGTTTGATAACGTGACCCCATGTCCAACTATCCTAATGCGCCTCTCGACTCTAGACTCAACTTGGGTTTCACCTACGTGAATGACTCTCTCCTCTGCTGGACTCCCTTCTACGGAGTGCACATGTTTTTCGCGTACGCTTCCACTATCTCTGGAATCCTGTGTATGATAACTCGATTTCATCCGCGAATGTATGCCTACCACCACTGGCTCGGAAAAGCGTATATCCTGTCGATTCTCTGGGCGACAGCTTCGTCTCTCCTTATCCACAACAAAGGTCTTCCCACTGGTGTTATCTTTTCTTTCGCGTGGGTTATGTTGGATCTCACGTTTGGATGGCTTGCCATCACGTTGCACACCAAGCGTGTATTCAAGTCGAAATCTCCGGCCTACGATGGGACGAACAAGTGGTTGCTGATTTACCACCAAATGCTGACCCTCAAGGCCTTTCATGGCTGTCTCATGTTTGTCAGTTGGATTAACGTTGCAGGTGATGATGATGTTATCTATCTATCCTCAAAGTAAAAGTTCTGAACAACGCTTTTAAACATAAGGTCGACTCTTTGTCACAAAACTTGAACCCGACTTTGGATGCTACAGCTACCCAGTTTTCAAACAAGTCTCTTCCAAGGACTACACCTACATCCCTGGATCGCCCATCGAATATCTTCCTGTGCATGATCCAAACTATTCAAGAGTTCCATGGGCTAATAAAGAAAGCGCCTGGGCAGCGCAATTGAGTTTGGGACCGTTGGCTTTGGCGTTTGTGGTAAGTTTCAAAAGTAAAATTACTCACTTTGATTAAAACGCTGAATAGTTTGGATGTGTTTTTGTGGCTTTCCAAAGACCACAAAGATCAGTGAATGAACCCAACGGGAATGTCTCTGATGAACAATTGATTTCTCAGTAAACAACAAGGGAAGTAGACATCAATGAGGAATTTATTCTATGGCGTCTTTTAACATGAATTAAATGAGTATCTTGTGATTTACAAAATGAGCAACCCTGCCAAAGATGCAACGCCGGCAGCAACAAAGCCGGTAGCCCCGCTCTTGGTAGTAGTAGCGGCAACAGGTGCAACGGGGACAGCTCCAGGTTTGGCGCTTCCATAGAATTTGATCGAAGCTCCCTTAAACGTTCCAGTCGCTTCTGGGTGGCTCTTGTCGGAAACAACAACAGTCCATTCTCCAACAACTTCCTCATCCCAATGAGCAACGCTCAACAATTGCCAAGCTTGGAATCCAGTCTTCTTGAGAACGGCCAACCAAAATTGGACTCACAACTCCGCTTGGACTGATCAAGTTGATTGAAACATCTCCACGACGTTGGTGGTCAATAGTAACAGTAACAGTAACGTGTTCAAGCTTCAAGAAACTTGCTTGGTTCTTAATATCTTGAGTAACCTTGACGGAAAGACGAACATCACCTCCTTGTGGAATAGCAGTATTTGCTGGGGCCTTGAAACCAGAATCGATGACAGTGACGTTGCCGGCACCTCCAACAGACTTCCAAGCACGAGCCATGTCGAGAGTGCGTCCAGCATCAAGCTTTCCGTAACCAAATGCAGGACTGTACATACGTCCAGCAGCAGTCTTGAACCAAGAGGGGTGAGTCGCGTTCACAACAATGGCGCTGTTGATACTGAGGTGCTGGTAGTCACGGTAAGTAAGATCTGGACGGATACTGTTGACAAGTGCAAAGATTCCTGAAGCAAGAGGAGTGGCAGCAGAAGTACCATCGAACTTTCTCTGGCATTGGTCTCCAGATCCAGTAGAAGTCCAGTCTGTTGTTGCAATTCCAAGACCCTCGGCAGAATCGTCACCACCACTGTACATGGTGATCATTTTACCGGTACAGTTCTCGTCGTAAGTTGGCTGGGCGTCACGGCGATCCAAAGCACCAACTGCGATGGTGAAGATGGAATTGGAGTATCCATCGAAGGCACAGTTATCACCGTTACGTCCTCCGTTACCACTGGCGAAAGTGTAGATACTTCCAAGACCACCACGGCCATTAGTGACTCCGTTCAACAATGCAGCGTTCATCAACTCAGAAGGACCATCCATCGATTTACCATCATCGTTAGGTCCCCAAGAGTTGGAGTAAATTTGGTTGAGCTGGAACTTGTAGTTGATTCCAGCAGCTTGGTTTGCTGGTGTGATGACACTGTTTGACTTGGCATCCCCCAAGAGACGGATACCGGTGATTTTGGCTTGGTATGCAACACCGACACCACAGACAGAGTTCTTGACTCCAGCGATTTCTCCGGCACAGGCAGTTCCGTGGCCTCCTGATTCACTGAAAGGGGCTGGGTCGGCGGTATTACGCACAAAGTCGAATGAACCTTCAGCAATCTACAAGAAGAGCTAAATAAATAAAGTTATGCAAACTTGTTTGAAAATACTCACGTAGTTATCGGTCAAGTCGTTGTTCTTGTAGAATAAGCCGTCGTCAACAACTGCAACGACGGATCCTTTACCGAAGACACCTTATAACAAGAAATTAAATTATGTCATAAAATATACAAAGTTGAATCACAATACCTTGAGCCCAAGCGGCGCTGATGTTGTGGTCATGACCAATCTGTCCTGGAGTCTCGTTCAAAATGTGCCATTGGTAACCAAACTCAGGATCCTTGATATCATACTGCTTTCTCAACTTCTGGATTCCAGGAGTCTCCACGTCAGGAGTTGCCTGTTTCAAGTACAACTTTTGAGGAACTTGAGTCTCAACCCATTGAACAGCTGGGTGCTCAATCAAATGGTTTTCAACGACTTGGATCGCAGTGAGTGTATCGTCACGACGCTTCAAGGCTGCAATCTTGCGGATTCCGTCTTTGGTCTGTGCAACCTGGTAGTACCCAAGAGCACCCAATTCACCAACAGGTCCGACGTAAAGGAACCCGAGGGAGTGAGCAACGTCAACAGCGGACTTGGTTGGGTCGACTTGAATGACGAGGTATGTGTATTTCTCGTAGTCGTTTGGTGGGACTTCTCCAGCTTTCGCGAGGAGTGAGAGGGCGAGGGTTGCAATGAGGGAGAGACGCATTTTTGAATGGTGATGAGATTTTGAATGCGATAGATTTTTAAGGACCAATTTGTATGAGGATGGAAAATGGGGCTGGTTCCGTCAAGCCAATGTTCAGCCTCATGTGCAGCGCCTCATTGATTGAGGTTGGAACAGCGGCATGCCAAGGGACACGATACTGAGTTACAAACAATACTGAGAGGACATTGTATTTGGCACTATCGGTATTTAATTTAGTGCGAGTAAATCTTTATTTTTCGTGACCAATTAATTATATACGAATTAATCATTTTGCTCCAAATCAAATTGTTGAAATGGCATTGCCCCCAACTCCAACTCCACATCTCTAGTCCGACCCAGATTCACTCTCTTCCCAGCCGCACCTTCCACTTCTCCCTCTAACCTTCGTCTCAAACTACCCCATGATCCCCCTGCCCACCTCCCAAATACTCTCGTTGACTCCTACTATGTCCTGTACCTCCATTCGACCCAACACGCATCCGAATCTCACTCGGCAAACACGGATTTGGCCCCTCCCTCCTAAAATACGCAAACCGCCTGGCTTCCCGTACATCCACCCTCCGCTCCGGGTCATACACCAACAACGCCTGCACAAGTTCCACAGCTCCGTTACTCGCCCCAACACCCAATACAGCTTTCACTTGCGAATACGGGTTCATACGCACGGGATCGATCTTGAATAAGTGATAGAGAGGGAGTTGTGTCATTGATGGCCAGATTTGAGGAGTTGGGTAACCGAGGAGGTTCGTTATGCGGGTGAGTTGGTCTGGATCGGTTTTTCCTGGAAGTAGAGGTTTTGTGATGAGGAGTTCGGCAAGGATGCAGCCCGTTGACCTAGATTGGGTTTTGAGTGGTGAGGATAGACAATAGCAAAATCACTTACCACATATCGACGGCAGTTGTATAGGTTTTAGCGCCAAGGAGGAGTTCGGGGCTTCGGTACCACAGGGTTACGACACGAGGAGTCATAGATACCGCGGTTGAGGAGAAGTGGCGGGCGAGACCAAAATCAGCTGCGTTACAGTAGTTCAGAGATGCAATTAAAGAATAACCCAGTCTACGCACCGATTTTCAGGACTCCGTGTGAGGTTAAAAGTAGATTTGACATTTTGAGGTCCCTTTGAGACAGCCGTTGTGCACCAAATAGCATGAGGGAAAAATATCCCGGTGTGTGCATATAATAAGATCAGGAATAGTTTATAATTGGTGCATGGTTGTCAGAATTGCCATGTGAGAATAGGAATCCCGTAGACGAGCCAAGAACGAGCGAATGAAGTGTGAAGAAGAAGCAAGCACAAAGTAATAAGCTCCTCTGCATACACGTTAAATAGTACAGAAACCGCACCTGTGAATAATGTGACGGTCATGTAAACACTCCAACCCAGCCAACAACTGAGTCATGAGACACTTGACTTCACGCTCAGTAAAACGCGGAGGATTCAATTGAGTGATAACATTGTCCATGAGTGCAGCCAGATCAATCTCGCACAATTCCATAACCATAAACACATCTGTCAAAGCTGTCCCAACCACGACCTCCAGCACCTTTTCGAGTATGAAATAAGCAGTCAGAGCAACTAACGAACGTAGTACGTACGCGCACGATGTTATCATGGTCAATGGCCTTAAGCAGCTGAATCTCTCTCAGGGCAGCCAAGGGAAAGCCGTCCTGTTCACCGGCAAATCGAATTCGCTTCAACGCAACTTTCTCATTTGTTTCCGTGTTCTTTGCGGCGTCTTTTTGGACGGAATTGGATCAGGGACCTTGTTTAGAAACCAAGTATACTCACACACAACGCCGTACGTTCCTTCGCCGACTCGTCCGACTTTTGTGAATCGACGAACTGATTTGGAACGCCCAAAGAACTCAGTCGGAACAGATGTCCGGGAAAGTGACACGGAAAGAAGGGCTCCAGGTGTCATCTTCTCTTTTCTTCTGTCTATTATTTCTATTCTTCTTGAACAGATGCTTACGTTAACAGACGGGGAAGATACGGAATAGCCCATTGTTCCTCAAGTGAATGTCAGAATAATTCGCTGCGGTAGCGGTAAGTCGGATTTATCGAGTATAGAAAGGCTGAACGAGTCAGAACGACAAACTCTTGTGTCAGTGTAGCCTTCGGGATAGATTGTCACTGTCAGACAAAACAACGCCAATCACCGTCACTGTAGCATAGTTAGAATCAACAAAAAGAATTTGAATAGCGTAAAAAGGGTTGTGTCTGAGATGAAAGTCTTGGCGCACTCCAAGCATCAACAATAGAATAAGATTAAGATGGTGTTGCCGCTTTTTGATGCATCTTCTTATGCGCTGTTATCGGCTGTCCATGTCATTGAGTTCCGTATTCCTTTTGGCGATTTGATTGATGGCTTGCAGTACCTCCACCAGTGTATGGGACTCTGCCATAGAGACATTAAGCCTGGAATCTTGTTCTTGTCGATTGATAGGGAAGTTTTGTTTATTGGTTAGTTCGACGATAATGATAACATGATAAAACTATTCCCCTTAGTCTGCAATGACCGTGACAAGTTTCAACTTCCTGGGCTAACTTTCCGGTAGAAATAGTAATGCGAACAATTGTGTTGAGGATAAGAGTGGCTACTTTGGATTGTTTTACTGTGTTAACTATAAGTTGCGATTCGTCCACAAGACCAAACGCATTCCACAGCCACAAATCCAGCATGTATGGATAGTATTAAATTATTCATGATACATTTAGCTTTTGATATCTCTTGTTATAGTATGGAGTCTTTGTTATGCTGTGTTCAAGACCAAAGACGCGACGAGAGTTGAAGCCGTCTTGCTACGCCATGCCCCGGCAGTATACCGACATTCCATACTTCTTCTACCTCGTCATATAATACGTATAGATATATTAGTCTATTTGGACGCTTCAGATCATAAAACTTCGCGAATATAATTATATATACCTTACAATTGTCAACGCCCGGGTAGCGCAGCGGTAGCGCATTTGCCTTCTAAGCAAGTGGTCGTGGGGTCTACTGCGTCCTTTCCTCTCTGAAAAATTTTTGTCCCCCCGCCTCCCCCTCTCTCAGAAAAATGGAGCAATCTGATTGGACGAGCAACCCGCACCCAACTCGCAGCAAGGCCAGAAAAAGCGCACAGAGAGAATGCGTTGCAAACCACACACCACCACATAGAGAGACCACCACCACCAACCACAGCAGCCTCTCTCGGTAAACGACCTCTCTCCCCTAATCTCACGTAACTCTACGAACAATCTAACCAACAAAAACAGCGATACGACGTAATGACGGGACGGTGGACGGTTGAAGACAAAGGATGGGCACGACGAAAATGATCGTTCAAAAACCTCACACTCCTCACAACCTCTCTACCATGTACCGCTGCTCTCGTAGCCCTCCTCACAGCACCGTCGGTCATATCTGGATCAAGCGTTGCCACGATGTCTGGATACGGGGTAGCCTAGACAGCTGGCGGGCCCTTCAATAGAAAGCTGTCAAAATCAACGACGAACACAGCAAGACACGGGCCAGACGCAGACACGGAAGAAAACGAAGACGAGTTCAGTTGGTTATCGTCCAATGTCCCTCCTCCCTTCCACGCTCGCCACCAATACCGAATGCGAACCATTTCAATCTTATTCCAGTCAGCTCGCAGCGACGAATGCTTACATTCGTCCTCGGGTTTGACGGGCGTATGGTTTGAGGTGGCAACCGGAAGTACTGGGAATCGAGCCACAACCTTCCGTCCTCATTGCCGTCTGCGACGATATCGTTGTTAAAGTTACATTACGTACAGATGCATGCATCGTCTTCACAATTGTCCCCTGCCTCCATCAAACATCTCCCCAAATACACGACAGCCGTGAAGCCTGTTTATATCCGACGTTTATTGCATATTACGTGAACAACACAACATCGAAATAAAGTTAGCTTGTTGCTCGAATAATCTTGTCAGCATTCCATTGCATAACGAGCCACGTGTACACTAACATAAGGGCGTCACTCCAATCATGTTCAGCAAGTTTCGGTGTTGCATTTGTTGGATTGTGGACTAAGCTATTGGTGAACCACTCTGTAGTTTTCCCTACAACCCAGCTTTTCTTGGAGTTGCGCCGCATATCTTGCGCCGTGTGGTCATCTTTAGACGCTTTTACCGCTGGTTTATGTCCCCAAAAGGCCCCAACTTTGTTTGATTTGAGAATGGCGACAGTTCCATAAGCTCGACAAATAGATGCACACATTCGAAAAACATGACGGCAATCTTCGTAATCTCGTGCTTTACGATCCGAAACATATACTTGCTCTTCGAGAATGTAGTAGCGAGGCAGTGTAGCTTGATGTTGTGGAATGTGTGTATTGATAACAGTTTCAATACTCGAACGTATTTTGTCTTCTTGCTCAGTAACAGAAAGTCGAGGAGATCCTTTCGGGAATAAGGACAAGATTCCTTTCGCAATCAGAGTCGGTACAACTATGCTACCATCGTTGAATGGTGGAATGTACACAACAACCCATCCATATTTCGTGAGTCCTGGGTCCAGGCCTATTCCCAAACATCCAGTCTTACGAAAAACGGCCAGAGTATTCTTGTATTCTTCCAGCGATTTGAGGAGCTTGTCCACCATAAACGGCATATACATTGATTCCCCTTTCACAGGAACAATCGCGATATCCTTCTTTTCATGTTCAGACGGTTCTAGATTAACTCCAACAGACTTTAAGACTAATTGAAATTCTGAATACGCTTTTGTTTTCATGAATTCGTTGTCGACGAGCTTAACTACAAAGGTTTGTTGATTTGGATTCAAGTTAGTAGGTCTTGGTGTTGGAGTTTTTGATGACCTCTTTTTTCGAGCTGTAACAGTATTATTAGTTGAAGAAGTCTCGATATCGCCCGTTGGATGTGGCTCGTTGGATGGCAATCTTATTGTAGATCCGATCAAGCTTACTTTTCGTTTCTTTCCCGTATCAGTACTAGTTCCACTCGGAATATCGACGTCAATTATATTGGCGGATACATCTTGAGGCTGTGACGCTGGTATTAAAGTTGAGTAAGACGAGTAAGACGTGAGAGTGTCGCGTCGCACCTTTTGCCTTTCGAAGCTGACGTGCTTTCCGAAACAGTTCACGGCGATCCTCCACCACTTTGTTTTCAACAACAATAATAGAAGGATTGTCTTCATCTTCGATAAGGTCAATGATGACTTGTCGTGTGTGTTGTTGCGGGTTGAAACTCATTGGTTGAAACTCATTCAGAAGCGTAAATCTTTTTATTTTAACTGTCGACGTTCAATAAACAGGAGACGCATCTCGAAGTTTCCTGATTTGTGGTGTTCCTTTAAAGGACTTGGCAGCTTCCTTGTTCAACTTGTGGACAGCTTCTTTGACGGCAGGTGTGCTCTTCCCGTCAGCACGAGCTTTATGAGCCACTTTCTGAGCAGATTTGTAATTCGAAAAGCCAGCAACAGTTGTTGCCTGTTGAAGTCGTCCACACAGAGCACCAAGAGCAACAGGATTATTTGCGGCCTTCTCCTTCTCTAAGTAGGCCACAATCGCTTTGATATTTGATCTCCAGACTTCACCAGCCTTGTCGGTTGTAAAGTTTGGCTTCTTTCCCCACTTTGCTCCATACGTCGATTCCAGCAACGAGAGACCACCATTCCAAAGTGGTACAACGTCGCAGAATTTATATTGACCGAGTGTTTTGACACTGACTCGAGGGATTCGACTAGGGTCTGGTTTACTTTTGTCGAAAGGCCCATCATCATATGCAATGAAGAGTCCCAAGGAATCCTCCAAACCAGTTGAGCTGAAACGCCTCCAGTCAGTATACTTATTGGACGACGTTGTTGATGCCGGAATTGATGAAGGTAGTTGAGAAAGGGCAGAACTTTGTTGAGGAGTCGATTGTAATGAAGAACTCGGGAGATCTGTTGTAGAGCGAGTTGGTGTGTTAGGCAACGACGGAATCGGTACGCTGGTTGCAGGTACAGTGGGGGGTACTGGAACTGGTTGAGCCGTTTTTGGAACAATGGGTTTAAAGACAGGCTTGGTCGGAGTTGCCAACGATATTCCCTTCTCAAGTAAGCGAATGCGCTCAAGAAGCTTCGCGTTGTCTTGTTCGGCAGTAATGCGAGCCTGTTCCGCAGCAGCGCGAGCAGCTTTCTCCATCTCAACTTCGGTCTTTAATTTAACGACTTCCTCCTTGGCTTTATGATATTCCTCCGACATGACTTTAACGCTGCCAACCTTATCGTTCAGTAGAATTAGCATCCCTTTCACAGCCTCCAAGTCCTTTGTCCAGGTTAGTCAGACGATTGAAGTGATAAGTAAGATAAGTACCAAGTTTCCCCCGTACTTTTCATGAGCCTCAACCATAAAGCTCAAACTATTCGCCTTTCCTTCCGCAACTTTTTCTTTCACTTGCTTGCTGTGAATGTGGTTAGACACGAACAACTCCTTGTCGAGGCAGAAGACTTACGCATAGACCGAAAACGCTGCGCTTACTTCAGGATCAATAAAAATAGGCAACACCTTCTGCCAATAATGATGCTGAGACGGGAAGCCCCAATTGCAGTAGACTTCAGCAAATCCCTGAAATAGAATGAGACAGCAAAGCGAATAGTTTGAGAACTCACCGGAATACCATATTTAAGAATCTGGCAGAGACTCTTACAAAAGATTTCAGTGTTTACGTCAGGATACTTTCACGGGCATCCTGATTGGTGTGCCGCCACCGACACGCATCGATAGCGAGCCCGATGGTCCGTGCGTGTGCGTAGTGACAGGCGCGGGCTTCTTGAGGTGGTTGGGCCCAAACTCGGCTCGGAGCAGCTTGCGAACGTCCGTCGTCGTGGCAGTGCGAGGCGAGTCTGGCTCCATCATGCCACTGTCGCTGCCGCCATCAGAGTTGATGCCCGCCTGGTAGTCGTCGACGTCTTCGTCGTCTGGGTCATGTCCGCGTTTTTTGTTCATCTTTCTGCAGCAAGGGACGCCCAAGGAGCCGCCGTCGTTTCGAAGTGAGTAAAAAAAGGAAAAACCGGCAGATTTCAATAGCAACTGCTAAATAAACGAGAGAATCGCCCTTTAATGGATTAGTACTAATATGAAGGCGGCGGACGGCCGCGGCCGCGAAATCCATTGGAAAATGGCGGCGGCATGGCAGAAAATAGCGGAGCTTCTCGCCGTGGCCTTTGGCCACGGCGTAGGAACGGGTTCTGTATGTGTGCGTGCTTCCTTTCCGACACCTTCGGAGAGCCCACTCCGACCCCTTCAAACCCTCTCCGACACCTTGACCACCATATATAGAGGTTTCTGGGTTCGATCCCCACCTTGGGTGCTTTTGGCAGTGTGGGCTCAGTTGGATTAATGGTGGTTGGAGTTGGGACGAGTGTACATCATGACAACCACAGTTCGTCAAAGAGCATTCCTTTCCCATACCACTCGGCAAGCAACGCAAAATCAACGAGCTGATTCATTTCAACTTTGTCGCATTTTCCTGCATATCCAAAGCCAAGAACTTGGGTGAGAAGCAACTCAGCCAGAGAGAATCAGAACAGCACTAACCACCACTGCCATATAAATAGTAGTTGGAACTTCTTTGAAAGAGCGGTATCTGATACTCGGGTCTGAGCTTCCCAGGTGTCTGTTCAAGTATCCGAGGGACAGTTTCACGTTCCCAGTCTGATTCAACAAGCAAGAGTTAGACAAGTTAAACATACATTCATATTGGGGCAAAAAGGTACATTTAAATTGGTGTAAAGTTTGAACATGGCATTGACAGTGCGAACCATGTAGTCGCCACCAAGTTCTGCTTTCGAGATGGCCTCCAGACTCTGAAACAACGTTGAAACTGTAGCAGGTGCTACTGGAAGTATTGTCTGCCAATCATAGTGAAAGCTTGGCCAGTGTTGGATCGGGAACACAGGAATATTGTGGAGATCAAGGTAGACTTGGGCTAAAGTATGTGATTTCAAACAGACATTGACACGGACACAGTGTTGAAGAGCCATTCTTAGTAGTAGTTTGTTGTTGCTTGATTGTTGTATCTTTGGAAGGGTAGTCCCTTCTTCTTATAACCTTTCTATTATCAAGGGATTGTTTGGTTATTGAGTTCATGGTTTTGTTTCGGTATTTCAATTCCCTTACATTTCTGCTCAGAAAAGTGATTGAACTTCTTCCAAAATGATAGGGTTCAACTGACCAACATAATGACTTGTATGGGCCAAACCAGATGGAACAGGTATAATATAATAAAGGAAATAGTCATAAATGAAACATAGATTTATTGAAGTCACATAACCAAGAAAACACAGAAATAAAGAGAGTACAATTAAAGAGTAAACCAGATTGGATCATGTTCACAAGGGGAATAGAATTCCCAGCTGTCTGACATGTCACAACCGGCAAGTGAACCGCTATGGAGCACTGCCATGGGTCCGAACGGACTTGAGATGTGACACACCAGCCGACCTGAACAAGAACCAAGTGGACCAGTAGCCTTTAGACGCGTCGATCCAGATCAGAACCTGCTCACAAGGAAAATAGATTTCCCAGCTGTCTGACATGTCACAATCGGCAAGTGAACCGCTATGGAGCACTGCCATGGGTCCAAACGACTTGAGATGTGACACACCAGCCAGCCTGAACAAGAACCAAGTGAACCAGTAGCCTTTAGACGCGTCAATCCAGATCAGAACCTGCTCACGAGGGGAATAGAATTCCCAGCTGTCTGACATGTCACAACCGGCAAGTGAACCGCTATGGAGCACTGCCATGGGTCCGAACGGACTTGAGATGTGACACACCAGCCAGCCTGAACAGGAACCAAGTGGAACAGTAGCCTTTAGACGTTTCCATCCAGATCAGAACCTGCTCACAAGGGGAATAGAATTCCCAGCTGTCTGACATGTCACAACCGCTATGGAACACTGCCATGGGTCTAAACGGACTTGAGATGTGACACGCCAGCCAGCCTGAACAAAAACCAAGTGGATCACTTTCGCATTGGAGGAATCAAAGAGGGTGGAGAATTGTGAAGAGAGGAGGGGGTGAGGAGAGAGATCTGTTTGGAGAGTAGGCTTTGTGTGGAGGACTTCTGATGACAAGGAGTATAAGTGACTGACATAGAGAAGCTGGTTGGTGGGTGTTTTTTCTTTCAGTTGTGCTGAAAAGATTTGTCTTTTATCCCTGTTTGTTTGTTTGGGCAAAACGAATTGTCACCAAAATGGCCGTGCAAAATGATTGGTGGAATTACTTGCACCCCATATATTATTATCTCTCTGATTTCGTTAAGAGTTATTTATTATGTGTGAAAGTGCTTCTTGTGGTTATGAATCTGATTTCAAAATGTTAAAAAAAGATACATTCGAGTTTTGGCAAATTCATCATCAAATAATAATAAATAGAAAGAATACCACACCACACACGAATCAAAGCACAGCTGAAACAACAGAATCCAATCTCCCCACATTCCTAAACCGTTTCCTCGCCAAATCCAACTGCTCTACAACAACCTCCCTCGGAGCTCCTCCACGACACACTGCAACTAGTGCAGCAGAAGCAGCCTCAGCAACTTCACTATTCGCATCATCAACATGAATCACAATCCCCTTAATCATCTCAACCCAATGCACACTGTCCAGCCGAGTCTCTATATAAACACCGTCAACTAGCATCCCGTTTTGTCCGTCTTGCTCAGCAGGGTGTTGCGTGTACCAGAATTGAATCGTGTTGGCAAGGGATACTATTCCACCACTTGCTGCAATTCGAACAGAGTCCGAAGCGTCGTCAAGACGCTTGATGAGGTCCGGGTATATCGTTTTGAAGTTTTGCGCTGAAGGATCACATTATCAGAATAGATAACGAGCAATACCAGGTTCTTAAAAACGTACCAATGAAGGAAACACCAGCATTAGCACCTCCATCCAACAGAAATTTCAGTGCCTTCACGGCAGTCAGTCGTGTCTCAACTTCTTCCTCGTCTAGGCAAGCAACTGTGACTGGTAGGTACTGCCCACCTTCAGTTGCAACCAACGAATCTACCACTGCTCTTGGAACGTAACCCAAGAACTCGTTCTTCTGGGTTGTAGCGGTTGGATCCAGTAGAGAAACGAGGATACTCATTCCAAGGCCTCGCAATAGTCCCAGCTTTCTACCAGGCTTCCAAATAGCTGATGGCATAACGATACCGTCAATAATCTTTGCAGCATGACTGGAGAGCTCGTTTGTAGAATTTAGTGGTGATGCGGATGGCTTGATTAGGTCCAAAAAAGTTGTAAGCAGACTGAGTTTCGGATTCAGTTATCATAAGCCTTCATAAAAATGAATACAAACCTCTGCCGAACTTCAAATTCCTTCTCTACAGAAACTCCAACAGCAAAGACATCGACTACTTCCTTCAGTTTGGCTCCAACGGCTGCACCAGCCCTTTTCAAAAACGTGTCTAAAATCCGAACTTCCAAAGTCGAAAAGCGCGTCCAAGATGCAACATTTTTCGCAATTTCATTGCTCCAGAACTTGTCAAAGTATCGCTCATAGACATTTCCACCCTCTGCCAGAGATCTCAACGCGTCTTCTGCATTCCCAACCATCTGCGTCCACCCCGCAACTTTATCACCTCCCTTCACACTGACAAGCCGCATCGCAACAACAAACAACAAATACCCATCCTCTCTATCCCCATCCCCACCCCGACCACCAACCTTCTCCGCAACAACCTTCAAAACCTCCGACACTTCCACTCCAAGCACAACACTCTCCGTCAAACTAACATCCCCCGCCGCCAAAAACCTCGCAACAACCTCCCTCTCTGTCTCTCCCACACCCACAGCCCCTTTCACCAGCCCCGCAAGAACACGCAACACACCCGTCAGATGCGTGGCACTTGAATCCGGGTTAACCCGCGCATGTCCAACCACCAACGAAACCGCAATCTTGGGGTCAACATACCTCCCGACCCCCACCACCGCCACCTTCAAATCTTTTGTGACGGATGCATCGTCGCCGCCGAGGACGCGGTAGAGCACGGGAAGCAGTTTATCCATGTATCCGGAAATGTTAGCTTCTGCGAGTGGGATGACGGCGCCGAGGACGCGTGCAGCTTGTGCACGTGTGTCGACGGACCAGTCGCCTAGGTCTGCGAGGATGACTTGAATTGTCTTGTCGAGGGTTTCGCGGGTGAAATGTCTGATTCCGATGCGTGGTCGGTCTGTTTGCGTTGTTTTTTGAGGATTTGGGGGTGAAAGGAATGAATTATAGTGGACTCACCACTCAGCAGTACACCGCCCCTTCCTACGTCCACGTCAATTTCGTTTTTGACACGGTCTTCCCATTCGACTTCGTATAAGGCACCGACTTGGTCGAGTGCAGAGATACACTTTTTGCGGACGGATGGGTCTTCATCGACTGTGCCTGCCAAAAGAATCCAGTATACTTTGTGGCCGAGAGACCATCTGTCTGGGTGCTTCAAAAGGATGGAAAGTGCGAGGTGGAGGTAGAGTGATTCACGGACAGATGGAGTCTTGTCGAGTGTGAGTGCTCTAATGAATTGTTATTAATAAAGGTATTCAGCGTGCTGCACTTGTACTCTCATAATTGGCTCGTGGTGCGACAAACGCGTCCCAATTAACTCGTATTCTTCGTGTTCACTTCGCTCACTCCATTCCTTCGCGTACGCATTCGCTCCGACATTCAATCACTTCCTCGCTCTCACCCGTTCCCCCCCTTTTAACTTTT
Organism: Rhizoclosmatium globosum; assembly: GCA_002104985.1. Taxonomy (NCBI): domain Eukaryota; kingdom Fungi; phylum Chytridiomycota; class Chytridiomycetes; order Chytridiales; family Chytriomycetaceae; genus Rhizoclosmatium; species Rhizoclosmatium globosum. The sequence continues at coordinate 140,883 of MCGO01000071.1, read as the reverse complement.
CTCTCCATCTTGCCATTCAGCACTATCTTCTCACACACGCGTACCTCAAGAGCTCCTTAACTTCATCCAGGGCCTGCGCCTCGACCAGACAAAGCGCAGCAAGAGCCTTCAGCGCATGGCCCCTGACATCCTTGTGCCTGTGCGTCAAACAGCCGCCGAGCTCCTTCACGAACGACACGATGCTTGGCTGCACTTCGCGCGGACAGAACTCGCACAGCGCCACCACGGCCAAACAACTCTCCTTTTTCACGTCGGGAAACGGGTCGTTGAGCGTGCGTCCGAGAATGCGGAGCGACTCGTCGACGCCGGGCCCAAACACTTGTTTCGTGGCGAGGATGAGCGCGCGGAGAAGGGCAACGAGGTGGTGCCGCACTTCCTCGGACGGCTCTTGGAGGGCGGCCGGTGAAAGCCGCGACGAGAGTGTCGGAAGCAGCGAAGGGAGTACCGGCACTATGTCAGACGACCCTTCAACGAACCTGTTTCGAAATCTCTTTTAACGCAGAATTATCAAATTAAAGAAAGGTGAAACAAACCATTTGATTTGGATCGCAGCCAGTTCACGCACCTTTTCAATTGGGTCACTCAGCGAAACAAAGAGAAAGGGCCCAATTTGCTCAAACAGTTTCGATGTTTGACGCGCGTTCAAATGCGCTGATTTGCTTTGTTTTGCGATGGATTCAGCGGCTCTTTTCTTTGCAAGTCGATCGGATTGAGACGATGTTAGGACATTGGCATCTCGTTGGAGGCTCTGTTTGGAGGTGGTTTGGTTAAGCTTAGTGGTGTACAGTGGTAGTGGCAGTGGTGGCTTGCCTGTATCACAGCATCCGTGGCGAGTATCTCGTCGGCTGTCAAAGGTGGAACTGTTGACATCATTTGTTGAGTTTGTCAGAAGAGAAAAGAAGGAAGGTAAAACGAGACAAAGAAGAAAGAGAGAAGACATAATACTCAATAAATTATGTAATCAAATTGTTCCTTCGTTTCACTCAATTCCTTAATGTTCTCTTTTTTCAAACCTTATTTAATTTATTTGCCTCAAACATGAAACTCACGCCTCGAAACCCCCTCCGCCAATACCCTCTTGCATGCATCGCAATCATTGCAATCATCCTCCTCTCTCTATGTAAGACCTTTGAAACCGTTACTACCGCATCAAACTCATACTCACACCCTTCCCACAAAAGACCAATTTACCTTCCTGATATCAACATCACCCAAACAACAACCCTCGCATCCCTCAAAACGAGATCCATCAGAAGACTCAATACACATTGAAAACTTCAAGCCAGGAAACAGACGCATCCCCAAACTCATTCATCAGTCTTGGAAGACAAAAGATGTGCCCTCAGTATGTCTTACTCTATCTTTGGAAACCCCTTTCTTTCTGGGTGACTCAAATCGGCATTATGCTCATGCACATCTCTGTTTTTTGATTATCCACTAGAAATACCTCAATTGGACGCTTTCTTGGCAGACTCTGAATCCAGAGTATGAGTATCGATTGTGGACGGATCAAGAGAACAGGGATCTTGTTCGCTTACATTGTTAGTATACTTTCCTGCAGAGTGAAGGAAATATCTGAGTGATTGAGCGAAGCCATGATTGTCTAGGAATGAGACTGTTGGCGAAAGGGGAAGAGTATATGGAACTGAGTCCTGACGTGTGACCATAACAAAACATCCTTTTCCGCGAAATGATTGCGTTTTAAGAATGATCTCGAAGAATCAGATGCTTTCTTAAGAGGTATTGAATTCGGAGTCTGAATATCAACGCTGGACGAATCAGAAACCTGTATCTCGTGTGGATTCGTTGTGATTCACGAACTATTGGATGAATTGAAGAGGCTTTGGGTGGTGATTTAGAGTGCGTGATTTTTCATATTGCACTTGCAGTGTTGAGCGGCTGAGCGATGGAAAGAAAGTTGAGGATAGTTCAAACGTCACAATAGCGATATCAAGGAATCGAGATTGGAGGGTGAATTTTGCCAGAAAAGTTCGAGAATGGAGTGTCTCTTGGATTTAAGAACTGATGAATTTTCATAGATCCATGGTTCCTCGAAACATTCGACGCATTCCCAGACCCAATCATGCGAGCTGATGCATCCCGCGTATTTTACATGCACAAATATGGCGGAGTCTATGCCGACCTTGACTTTGAATGCCTCAAGCCTCTTGGTACATTTTCCCCACTTCTATCCCCCCTACTTCTCCTCCTCTAAAAATACTGTAAACAGATCCTCTTCTCGCATCTCACCATTCAGTCCTCGGCTCCATGTCCGTCGGCCTGAACGTATTCCTGCATGCCCACTCGATTCCCAATGCATGGATGTCCTCGAAACCGGGACACCCGCTGTGGATGTCGTGTGCAAAGAGAATGATGCAGAACTCGAAAGGGTCTGTAGAACAAATTACGGGTCCGGCGATGTTGTATCGATGTGTGAAGGAATATAGCAAGTCGAAAGCGAGTCGGTTGGAGCCTGTTTACGTCGCGCCGCCAGGTAAGGGCGAATAATGATGACTCGAAACTGACAACTCAAATCAGAATATATATTTCCGTTCTCGTGGACTCAGATGCAGACGAGGGAGCTTCTGGAGGCGTGTTATGCTATGAGATCACATGCGTTGAATACGACAAAGTGTTTGGACTATGTGGATCCAGAGAGGAAGGCATTTGCAATCACATATTGGGGGCATTCTTGGGCACCTGCATATTGAACTAAACGGGGAACTCCAACGCTATGTATATTTGCTACAAATACTCCATATAGTAATACGATAAAGAAATCATCAGAAAAGATGCATTCTATTTTTATTTTGGTCGGTGTAACACAAATATCTCCAAAAAAAATCAATCCAATAATGTCTGATCCAGAGCTGGTGGCAAAGTGTCCCGGCAGTCTCAACATGCACACCATCTTCCGTCTCCGTGGCGGTTGGTGCAAAGTAGTTCGAGCAGTAAGCACGCAATCCCTTCACCCTTCAACCAAGAACCTGAAACACCAACCCATAACCCACGCCTAGGATGACTCCACAGCCTACCACCAAACCCTCAACAAAGTCAAACTAGTCGTAATTCTCGGCTCCCTCCAACACCAACAAGCCCTCATCGAACGCATGGTTGAAATCGACATGGAAGTAGACAGACTTGAAAACGCCGCCAATCAATCGGATACCTTGAAAGCCGAAGAGAAACCTGTCTCCCCAGACGACCCAAACTGTGCCTGGGATGGAATGCTCCAAACTTCAAAGCAGAGAAGGATTGACTTGCTTCGCGCAGAGGGAAAGACTAGGACTGAGGAGCTTATGTTCATTAGAGAGAACTGCAAGATTGATGACGATGCTCATGATGAAGAAGACGATTTGGAGATTCCGGGTCTGTTGGGGGGTACGAGACATGCACCTGAAATCGGATCTTCTGAGGCAGTTGAGTGTTTTTTGGTTGTTATGGATCATAGGGAAGGTATCACTAGATCACTTAAAAACTGCTGAACAGAGCTCCAGTGAATCAACAGCCATTTCAGACTCAACTACTGATCTTGGTATCCCAATTGGTGAAGTCATTCGAGTTACGCATGAAACGTTTGGTGAAGTAGGAATGATGAGAGAGTATTCCATAAAGTCCAAAGAAAAGCTCTTCCGTAAACCCAAGATTCGTCAATATTTCAATGGTCCTGTTTTGCATCGAAGTACGCAGGAAATGCGGTCGACTTGGTACGAGATGTTTGTGGACTTACTGTACGTCGGAATCTTCACGAAAGCCGGCCTCTTTATCAGCAGTGAGCAGTCTTGGGAATCGTTTACAAAGTTCGTTTTTGTGATGGTACCTTTGATTTCACACTGGCAAAACTTCACATGGTACAACAATGGTGTATCGCATGAGGATTTATACATGAAGGTGAGGACACCGATATTATCAGCCATTGAACTTAATTTTTGCCTAGTTCCACTTCCTGTTCATCTGTATCTCTGCAATGGTCATGGGCAACACCTTGGTCAACACTTTCGACCCAAACCCAGAATCCAACACATCTGCCATTTTCCTCCTATCATACATATGTGCTCGTGTATACATCCACTTTGCCCAGTTTATTGTCTGCTTCGTATTCGATCGTCGTTTCTCAAAGTCAATGACACCAGTCCTCATCTTCCGTGCAATCTCCATAGTGCCTCATGCAATTATTCTGGCGTTTCCAACCAATGGCACCTCTGAGCGAGACAACACGCGTTGGGGTCTATGGTGGTTCGGCACAGTTACAGAGCTCATCCATCCTTTCATCTCACTCCCCATAATGAGAGCGATCCCCAACGCAAACTACAGAATCGCCATAAACATTGAGCATCTCGCAGAACGTACTGGAATCTTATACACATACGCACTCGGTGTAGTCGCCGTCACATTCCTATACGACACGAAATCTCAACACATCCACCTCGTGATGGGCGTCATGATCCTCGCCCTCATAATCGGAAACAACTTAAACCACCTCTACTTCCGCCACGAATCCGGAAACCATTTCAAACACGCAATGCGTCGCGCTTGGTACACAGGATTAGGCTGGACATTCATTCATTACCCGTTAGTCATCGCAACACTCAGTCTCGGAGCAGTCATGTCAGTTATGATCACCGTTCGTTTCAACCAAGCCGAAAACATTGTTGACTCCCCCATCGCCCTCAAAAACGAGTGGAAGAATATTTACTTTGTCAGTCTTGGCGCTATTTACTTCTGCTTCATGTCCTTGGGCCTGCTTCATCAGAACCAGCCACCGACTCCTAAAAAAACGACGGAGGAGAAACAGGCTTTGACGGATGAGAGTGAGACGAAAGTCAAGACCAAGAAACTCAAAATTCGTACTAGAATGCCTAATTTGTCGCAGGAAAAGCGGTGTATTGTTATTCTTGCGTTAACCATGGTTATTGTGGTGGTCGGCGTCGCGGTTCCAGAACAATCTTGGAGTGTTGAGGGAATGTTTGGATTTGGTGCTGGTATAACCTCGTTCAGTGTGTTCATGATGGAATGGGCTATTTTGAAGAAGGCAAAAGGACCAAAGCAGGTCGTCGAGTTATGAATAAAGTAAGGTCTTTATTTATCCTTATTTTCTTTCAAGACTGGGATCATGACCTTGGAATGATGGATGTCGAATCTGAGGAACGTTAGGGATTTCAGGTTGACTATCTTTTCGCGTGAGATCTTGAAGCGATCTTTGATGACTCCCTTTTCGCGTAAACTCGTGAATTGAAATCTTGCTAGCTTTCCTTGATAAATCTATTTCCGAAAGTGACATTTGACTTCCCTTCCGAGAGCTTTGCTTGCTGTCAGCCAATGAGTTATTGCTGCTTTTTCGTGATGGTTTGGACTGATCCATTTGATTCTGGACTGTGCTTCCCTTTCCTGTAAATACATTGAGTGACCCACGACTTCCACCATCAGAAGCTGCAGATTTCGCCTGTTCTAAATAATTGCGGAACAATGCAAATCGCATACTTGTAATTACTAATCCTGTTCCAAACGCAGCCACATCCATCAAACTTCTTATCGCCAAATACGCAACAAACCAAGAATCCGCTTCATTTGAAATAATCCGACAAGCATATGCAACACTGAATAAAATTATAGTTGTTAAGTTGGCGAGACAACCATAGTAGCCATATCGCGCAATAATCTTCAACTGTGGATTAATTTGCAAGTCAACCTCTTTCATATCTGCCTTCAAACTGCGAATATACAGCGAGAAAGACGCCACAAAGAACAAATCCATAAAACACATCAGAAGTCCTCCAACACCATACGTCACCAACACATTAACTTCCGTCATGCCTCCATCCCCAGCACTCACAAAAATAGGCGTCAATCCAACAACAACCTGCAAATAGATAAGTATCTGCAACCCCTTCACAACCACCGGAGACCACTGCCTCTTCAAAATATCTACACTCCTATCAAACGAAAACGCAAGATACGAGTATTCCACCAGCGTCAACGAAATCGTACTGGCGATCCACATGGGTTTACAAGCAAGTCCGTTTACCGTCCATATACTGATTGATGCTGCATCAACGCCACCGCCAATCCACATTAACAGCAGAAACGTGTTTGATCGCGTAAAGAAATTTGAAAACGTCAACGGTTGATGTCTTCCAGGGAGTTCAACGCGAATGAGGAATATGATGAATAAAAACAGAATAAGAAACGAAAGACCAGAGACGATTGCGGGAATGATGTACGCGATTGAAGAGAAGGCGGATATAGTGGATTCCGAAACTGTCATTGTCGTCACGGTGGTCCAAGTTTTTCTTTGTTCAAAACAATGGAATGGATATCCACACGAGTAATTGGTATATCAATAATAAGCTTTATGTCTAATCATTTATTCTGAGTGCTGAGAAATGTCAACTTTCCCTCCCTTTCCTCGAAGCAGAATACTAGCGTTTACTTATGTGTATCGTGTTTTGTTGTTGCGGGACTCTATAGGTTTGATGATGTGTGTATTTGACTTTACCGTGGCCATGTGGTCGCTTTCGAGTGTGGACTTTAGAAGCCATTCCCGCAACAGATTCAACACCTATTAGAGCCAGAGCTAATAGTCCAAGTATGTTCATTACAGTCTGGGGTCACTGTGTGTTCTCTCACAGCTGAAATTGTCACAAAATTTCCATCATAAACACTGAGCTGTTAAATTTGATTGCTAAATTGAATAGGCTAAGGCTCCTACGATACGGGTAACAGAAGTCCTTCCATGCGTTTGTTTCATTGAAATAAAATGATCCACAGCTCCGTCATGGAAACTTGACAAATAAAGCGAGAAAATGTTTATACAAAAATTAAATTTATACATCCATGAACCTACAATGTCATGAACAACTCAAAAGAAAAAATCCTCAAGAAAACTTCCCTTCCAACTTCATAATTTCACGCATGAGCTGCTTCTCCTCTTCATCAAGTGTGTCTATTTCAAACTTGATCTTTTCTTGATCCATATCACCTAAATCCGGCATTTGAAGGTGCCAAGACTTTACGTCTCCTGGTGGGACAGAAGCTGCTTCAGACATATTCTTGAGGGATTCATATGGCTCAGAGTCATGTTGAGGCTCAAGTTGGACTGATGCAGGTTCAGCTGCTTTGGCAAGTGTTTCGACTTCAGTAGTTTCAGTGTGAACGCGTGCCATCAGTTGACTAGTGATTCCCCTGAATCTTTGTTCCAACTCACTCAAGTCCTCTCGCTTTTTCCCAGTCACACTGGTGTTGGTTACTGAGCATTCGACAGGGTCAGCTCGGATACCACCTCGATACTCGCCACCATCACCAACTAATCCTTCTCTTCTTGGTGACACTTGTTTCCACATAATATCAACATTGCAGCTAGTATTCTCATTGGCACTAGAGGCATTTGTGGCAATTGAACCCACAACTTCCACTCTTCCAACACTCGCTTCATGAGTAACAGCTACCACCTCATCTCCATCCTTCTCTCCTGAATCAGTCATCTCACCAATTACCACGTCTTTAGGCTCTTTCCACACATTTGCCTCGACTGTTCCCCGAGTCTCTTCGCGCATTGACGCAAACACATCTGGAATACCAGCTCCCACATACATACTCTTACTAGAATCCACAGTAATCCCCAAAACCTCAAACGGATCCGGCAACAACCCTCTCCCCACTACTCCCGCCCCACCAAAAACAGGCAACTTTGTCTTCCCCGCCGATCGCGGACTCTCAACAACAACCGGTGGCGCATACCGAGGAGGTGTTGTCATCATGTCTGTTTTCACTGATTCTGCAGTGACATCCGAGATTGAGCCTGTGTCAGATCTGCTGCCTGGATTCGCAATGACATCAACACCAATACCACCTTCATCTTCAATAACTTCTTGAAACCGATGCATCAAGGTCCCACCACCACCAGCGCCACTAACAGCAGCACGCAGTTGACCGCGACCAGGCGTTTGTTGAACGCGACCTGGTGTTCCAAGCATATCCATGACAGCCATACCAATATTTCGCGCTTTCGTTTGTTCAAGAACACGTCGCGGTGTATGTAGAATTTGAGGGGCGGATGTAGAAGTGGTGCTGGATGTTCTGTAGAGAGAGGTAGACGTGACGGCTTCAGTGAGAAGAGTTGAAGAGAGGGATAGTTGGTCTTGAGGGGTTGGAGCTGGTTGTGGGAGTGAGTTTTGCGTTGTTGAATTAGTTTGTGGTTGTGGATGATGGTTCATTGCGTTGTTACTTGTAATAGGAACGCGTTGTGGTGGTTTGAGAGGGGTTGGTGGAAGCGGAACCAAACCAGCTGCGGCTGCGTTGAACGAAGGACGTGATGCTAATTGCGGGAAAGGAGCTTCATTTGAGTAATTATTTATGGATTGATGTTGCTGATGGCGTTGAGGTCCTTGAAAATGTTGGGACAGCTGACTACTTGTTGAATAATCGTCTACAACGCGTTGTGCAGGTCGAGAAGACATTGAAAAACTCTCTCTATAATTAGTCATGGACTCGTCTGGTTGTTGGTTCATCTAGTATTGGCATGAGTGATTAGCCAAGCATCCATCAATTCTTATCGCTTACTATCGGAACTGTAGCATTAGGATTCTTCTTAATGACTCGCACTGGTCCTGCGTAGATAGAAGCGCGTTTTCTGACTGATTCGCCATCCTCTTGCTGCGCAATCTTGTTAGCATGAGTTCTGTGCCGAATAAGGACACACCAATGCTCGCGACTGAGACCCCGCAAATGTAGTGTTTCTTCGACCTGCTCCAACTACAGGCCTCGATGTGGCTGATGGATTTGACGACTTCAGGGCCGTGTTTCGAGAATCCAAATCCTTTGTTGAATCGGCGCCAAGAATATCGTCCAGATTGACCGTTCCAAAGCTATCATCCTGAATCTGCGAACGAGCAGCTACAGACACGGGTTTCCTGGCTGGTGCTTGATTGTTTCTGACAGGATTCTGGGTTGTTGAAGAAGCAGGCCGTTGAATCTGAGTTGAAGTTGTCTGTTTAGACTGAGCAACGACGCGCGGCTTTGCAGAAATTGAAGATCGAAGAGGTGGAGCCGATGCCGTGGTTGAAGTTGAAGTTGGATTTTGGCGTCTCTGCGAAAAGGGAAGCGATGCGAGTGGGGCAGTTGGTCGTGTTTGTGTTTTTGTGAGGGACGAGTGTGGTTTGGTGGAAGTTGAAGTTGTTGAAGTTGAAGATGTTGTTGAAGTGGATTGCTTTGGCTTTGGCTTTGAAGACTGGTTTGGTTTAGAAGAAGGTTGCTCAAGTTAACAAGAGACCGACACTCACTGCCGCCGATGACGTAGCACTAGTTGTCTTGCTGCTGCTCGTATTCTTTTTGCCACTGTTGATGTGTGTTTTGGTGGCGGTTGCGGTGCGGTGCGTGGCTGTTGATGCAAATGACATTGCTTGCTTTCTGGTTTCGGACAGATTCAGGTCAAGGAAAAGGGAAGACAACGACAGACTGCTGCTCGAAATACACCTAAATACACATTGATTGATAAACTGGACAATGCGCCACGTTTATTGGAGTTGAAGCAAAATAATAGATTCATTCTCCTCGACTATTGCTACTCTGCAAATTGACAATGACGGTTCATAAGCTATTTCAACAACTGTCGTACAACAAAATTCTGGAGCATCAAAAACTAAGGTATTGCCGAGGTTGCTATTTTTCCGTTAATTCTGTCTGGAATATGAGGTAATTGGATCTAAAATGTCTAGCTTGAGTTTATAGTGGATATTTTGGCTCTTCCTTATCGATTAGACACTGAGAAAATGCCAAGACTTCAATTTACGTGATAACATTGTTGGGAACAACAAATAGAACCAAGAATTGCAGAACAGTTTCGCCGGAACTACCATGCAACGATCAATTTACATTCAAGTTATCTTTGGTTGATAATATCAGTCATATTGAATGAGATGGAGATCTGGTTCAAGATTGAAACATATTTTCTCCTCAAGCTTCCATCTTCCCGTCCAAGAGACATGAAAACCTTCATGTTGGCAATCATCGTTGCGCTTGCAAGGCTTGTTGCTTCAGTAGGAAGTGGCGGATTAGACTGTGCAGTTGCCCATGCGATATGGCCGGAAGTGTTCAATGATACGGCCAATTGTTGTGATGTTCTTGACATCAACAACGCTACTGCTACAAACGCATATGTTTCTTGCACAAATCAACGCATTGATACACTGTGAGTGGTATGTTCTCAGCAATACCGAAGCGTTTACAAATCCTTTCAAGTGTGTTTGCGAACTCCACCCTTCAGTCTCGCGATATTCCCGATTTTACTCTGCTGACAGCTTTAACGTATTTGTGCGTGATGCTTATATAGTTAGGGATGTGTGCCTAACATACAATTAAGGAACGTGAGCTCCAACGGATTCACGGGGCCTCTGACCACACTTACCAACCTGTCCTCCAACATTGAAGTTATGTAGGTCTTGCTTTCGTTTTTTTAGCTCGAGCTGATTTTCGGGGTAGCGATGTTTCCTGTAACAAACTAACAGGATCTATCCCTGACTGGTCTGTGGGGGCATATTCCAACTTTGCTTACTTGTAAGTATCTCGTTGCACTTGTTTCTGGGTGGGTTATTAATTTTCGACCAGGGATGTTGAAGACAACGAAATCAGCGGTTCTTTGCCAATGTTTTGGCCTGACTCCCTCACAGAGATTTACTTAAGTAATAACTATCAGATTATGGGATCACTTCCTACTTTACCAAGTAACCTTCAAGTGTTGTAAGTGAAATTTGGAAATGGATTTTTTCTGAAAGTAAGGTTTGTCAGCGAATCCGAAGCAACAAATCTCACAGGCAACCTGCCATTGACTTTTCCAGTAAATTTGACAACATTTATTGTGAACGACAATCAAATCGAAGGCACAATTCCCTCTTCGCTTTTAACATCCAACCTTGACACATTCGAAGTCGCAAACAACAAATTAAGTGGTTCAATTCCAGATCTTCCACATAGCTTAATTCTGTGCTCATGCCAATTGCGACTTGAAGGAAACTGTTTTACGAATGCTGAAAGTATGGGTTCATCAATTGGACACACCATAGACAATGCGTTGAATTGCCCAGCAATTGAAACTAGTTTTTTATCTGCAGCTACCGGAACTGCTGCGACAACTATTTTAAAAGCTTCAACTTTGTCAACTTTGTCAAGCACATACTCGTATGTGTCAGTGGGAACCTCTTCTAGTACCAAATATGTTTCAACGGAAACGTCCACATTGACTTCAACTTCCAGTTCAACAACCCAATTGCCAACAGTTTTGACAACGTCATCCACAAACATTATCTCGACCGCTTCACATGTAATGACGTCATCTTCTACACTGGCCTCATCTTCTTATAACCCCATTACAACAAAGGCAACTACTACCGCTGCAACTCAACCATCGCAATCCACAACTCAGGTTTCTTCTTATAATCCCATGACGACAAAGGCAACTACATCCGCTCCAGCTCAACCACCGCAATCATCCACAATTCAGGTTTCGGCTCCACTCAGCGCTGATGATATTGCGAATCAAATCGCGGCTGGCCCAATCCCCTCTTATTCCCCCCTCATCCCACTTGATTCCAACACTGCACAGGTTGTCGTCGACAGTTTCTCGAATCTACTTGGGAAATCAAACAATGGATTGGAGCCTGTGTCGTTCACGAAATCTTTGGGATACGTATTAGGAACTTTGCAGCCTGGTTTGACTTTCAGTTTCGCTGGATATCCGTTGGCGGGGTCGTCGCAGGCAGGACAGGACCAGAATGGTGCTGCGTATATACTTTCGTTCAGTCAATATTCGGTGAGTTGTTTTCTTATTAAATAAGTTCTTGTATTTAAAAGTTCCAATGGTTAGATTAATGATGTGGTAACTTCTTCGTCGCGATCGGGTATCTTGACAACGTACAACGCAAGCGCTTTGGAGTTTTTGCTCCCTTTGGAAGTCGCCATTGCAACAGAGTGGATCGGAATGCAATTGTTGGCCAACAGCTCAAACATTGTCATCAGCATTAATACAGGACACACCTCGCTTGTGAATTTCAATGTAGCTATATCTAAGTCATCAAGAAAGAGAGCTCCTGGAATTCAGCCATATATTATTAATGGTGCTGCACCATTGATTCCTATTTTCCCACCTGCTGTTCCGAATCGGCCGTTAGTGAATGAAACCCATTCGGGTTTGACTGATCAAGACTTTGTAGATGTTGCAAAAAGATCATTGTTCCTGTTTGTGCGCGCTCTTGTGAATCACAGGTACTGATAACATTGTGTCAGAAGCATCTAATGAAACGCATCTCAGATTCCCAATTTTGCTGGATTCCGCGAAAGCGCCACTATTCAGACATTGAATTCAACCTGCCAGCTTGTCACTCACTCCACATTCACTTCATATGTATCCTGCGCCTCTGCTCAGCCAGCGTGTCAAGTGCCTGGATCCTTTGGTGTTGCCTTAGCCGTGGATTTCGCGAATCGTTTTGAAGTTACTTGCAAAGGGTTTATCCAACCAACTCCAAATGTCTTGGCAAAGAGCAAAACTCTCGAATTCAATTTCAATAACACTGCGAACCAACATATCATCAATTTTCAGTACTCTGTGACTGATATAACTAATGTGACGACATATGCTGGTCTTCCATACCCAGTGTTTAACGATGTTCGTGCTCGACGCGACTTGATTGACATCACACCACTCAATTACGATGGATGTGGATCCGTCATTGCGCACATGAAATACGACATCTGTGAAGGAAACGTGATTGGAAGCAATGTTTGCAACGGAACCTTCACGCCTCACTTGAAGTTTCCTGAGTATGATTTGACCCAGATTCCAGGAAGTGGATACGATTCGCAGTCGTGCAAGGCGACGTCTGTGGGCAATGGAGGTGGACAAGGCCCTGTTACGACTCTGGCGCTCATCTTGGGGAACGAAAATAGTCAAGGGCAAGGACAGAATCAAGTCAAAACTCAATCACTTGCTGTTGTAAACGAACAACCAAATTACCAAGTTCAGGTTGCGACGAGTAATAGCAATGCAAATGAAGATGGTGTTGCGCAACGACCAACTGTTGGTGGGGTGGCTGCAAATTCTGGAACTTCGGTTGTTGTGGGTCAGGGAAGTACAGGAGGCTCTCCTGTTACTGTTCTGAGCAATCCAGGCATTGGTAATCCCGTGATTGCTACTGCTGCTTTGCAAGTTGACAATAGCGGCTCATCAGCTATTCAAACCGCGGTTGTACCACAAGATTCTGGTGTATCGCAAAACCAAGGAACAGGCGGGGCCGTTGTTTCGCAGGTCAACCTGCCTGTAATTGTCCCTTCTGCAACCGTTGTTGTGGTTGTTCCCGATGCGCCTTTTGTTCCTCAAGTAACTTCAATGCGAACCTCAACGCAGACATCTTCATTTACTCCAACGCAATCAGCAAGTATCGCGACAGAAACAGGAGTAGGAAAAGCGATTGGATCTACCAAATCCAATGCGTCTAAGCTGAAGTTTATGGTTGGCTTATTTGGACTGTTCCTTTTTTCATTTTATTAGTTTGACTTAATGATGTGTCTGGTTGTACCAAGACCCTTAGTTCAGAATTTTCGTGGAATATTTGGATCCACCAAATCCAACGCGTCAAAGCTGAAGTTTATGGTTGGCTTATTTGGACTGTTCCGTTTTTCATTTTATTAGTTTGACTTCATGATATATCTAGTTGTACCAAGAATTTTTCGTGGAATATTGCAAACGCCACCTCTGATAACACTTTGAGGCACAACCGTGTGATCCCAATCTTGCACGCAAAGAGTATTGACCGACCAAAGTACTTGGTAAGACACTAGAACTGTTGTTGATTTCCATCACAGCGAGTCCTGCTGCTGAATCTACTTATCGCATTCAACAACAATTTGAGCAGACATCATGCTGATCTTGCATCATTGTCAAATTCAAAAAAAAAGGCTATAGGGTAGAAGAATTGCGACAGTTATCTTGCTTGATTTCATAGACTCGGTAGTTGATATTCCAGGAAAGAGTCCGACCGTGACCCCAGATACAGGTTATAGATGCGAAAAATAAAAGAACGCATTGTCTTTTGTGAAAGAATATTGAACAATCGAACTCTGGTTCAAGTATTTTACTACAATCTATGCAGCTCCCAAAAATATTCTCACAGTTGGCCTCATTTAGTTGGAAGCTTTATGACGACACCCTCTTTCAAGTAGGGTTTCCCACGTTCCTTCGCCAACTCCTCATTCAACTCCACATTATCATCATCAGGAATAATCGGCGTTTTGAACGTGAAAAACCTGCTTTCAAACGGTTCTTTTCTCGCCTTCCGGATACGTCTCTGTTCTTCCTCAATCTCACGCTTCAACTTGGTCGCAACTCCATACTCCTTTTTATGAATAGCATCCGTTACACCTTTCCACAACTTTCGAGATTCAAACTGATCCATTAAGTCTTCCGGTGGACAAATCTTTTCGGCGGTTGTGCTTGATTGAAGGTCAAACAGAAGCCCTTCAGTATTGGTTGCCACGATTTTAACAAATACTTTTGCATTCCACTGGCCCGAAAGCGTGGCAACAACTTGCGATTCCGGGATTTTCGAAATATCCGTGAGGGACTTTGTAGCTGCATCGAATCGATACACTTTCCCCTCCACAGCAAACTTTGCAGACCCAAAGAACGGCTTTACATCGCAAATAAATCAGATACACTACATAACCAAAAAATAATACAAACCTCATCCTTATACAAAAAGATACACCGAAGCCCGGACTTCTCACACGTAACAACCGTAGTCTCACTCACAGTAATATACGGACTCCCCGTCAACCAACCCCCAACACTCGCCCACGGATACGTCATCTGATACTCCTCACCCCACTTCTCCAAGTTCACAAAGACCCCAGGGTTATGTTCCCCGGCCCCGAACTTCAACTGCGTCCCGGTGAACTTTGCAGCAACGTGATCGACTCCACGTGCAACAACGCCTTTTTCTTTACATTCGTAGTAGAATGCGGAGATGGGTGGGTGGTGGATGATTTGTTCGCTTAAGCAGCCGACGCGGATTTTCGGGGATGGACTTGTTGGAGTGGAGGAGGACTCGGATATGAAGGTGGGAGCTGGTGTGTTGTCGACTTCCCATTCGCATCGGAAGATTTCGCCGAGAACTGGGTTGTATGGCTTCCTTAAGTCTGGGTTTCGAGATTTCCACTTTGTGTCTTTGCATAGGAACCAACGGAGGCTGTAGAGTAGAGTTAAAGAAGTTAAAAAAGGTATAACTGGAGAGTTGGGAGGGGACGTACACATGAAGCATCCTTTCAACGTCGTTCTCTGGGTCGCCCATGGAAGCAAAGTAATCTGGGCGATCATTGTAGTTCCAGAACTCAAGATTAGATCGAGGTTCCATCAAGTTCGCAGGAAGCGAAAGACGCAGACCGCTGAGATCCTTGACCTAAGATATGATTTCAAATGATCAGCCAATTTGACAGCATGGCCCCACTGTATGTACAAACAACTCACAGATCCAAGTTTCTTCAGAAGACTCCAAACAAAGGAAAGCTTGGAGCTGTTGTCATCCATGTCAATGGCTTCGGCAGAGTCAAGATGCTCATCCGCTACTGGCGCTGATTCAGTTTTTAGCATTGTTTTTTGGGAGTATTCGCAAACAATTCGAAAACCGATTTCAAGTAACGTGAAACAACCACTTCATAGGAAGGATCGGGGCGCAAACCCTTAAAAAGGATACATAAATAGAAGTAGAAATGAAAGGATAATTGCCAGATTTTATGCAATAAAAACACCCCTGACCTTTTCATACAATACGAACTATACTCTTCATCAAGACGAAACCTCTCCATCAAACCCAACAAACCCACTAACCAAAAACACATGGAAGTAAGGCTTCTTCTCAATCATACTACACCAATTCCAAGCACTCGTCAACCGCCCATCAATACAACTTCCCGCACTGAAAAAGTTGTCTGCTCCACTTCCATCAAACGCGTGCCTGAAAAAGTCGCTGAGAATCAAGAGGCGGAGGTTATCCGGCCCGTCGAACGTGTCGTCAAAGTATCTCGAGAGACCTTCGTTATTGTCAGAGAGGTCCTGGATTGATTCTAGACAGCGGACGATGGGGAGGAGGATACGGTAGATTTGGGTGTACTTGTCAATGAACATGAGTGCGTTCGGAACGTTCTGATGATTCAGTAAGAGGTTAAACATGAGTCTGCTCAAAAAAACCCGAATTGGCTTCCTACCGTGTCTCCCATATGAATCACCGAGGATCCAACCCAATATCCAACTCTTTGTTGTGCGCGATGCAGGATTGTATGCATAAGTCGAGAAGTCTTTGGAGCCGCTGTTTCCCACGAAATCAATCATAGATTCAACTTAAAAACGGGGCTCATACCTTGCATACGGTTCAAACCTTGTCCAGTATCTCTCAACCGATACGAGTTTGTCTCATCTAGCAAGTCACTCTCGGCCAACCCCCAAAGCATAAACATATCATGCATAATTTCTCTCCAAAGCGTAAGGGACTGCAAGACGTAGTTGTACTGCTTCTTGTGATCATGACTGAGACGAGCGCCACCGCGACCGGCTTGGATAGCGAGCGAGTATTCGCCTTCGGAACGGTCTGGGTGGAAGTACTTTTTGAGGTATTCGATCATTTTGTCGCAAGGGTCACTAAACTGATGTTGGTACGGCATATATGATGACTAAGAAAAGAGGGACATACCGATTTGTTCTCAAGAAAGCGTGGTTATCACCGATACTGTATAGACATTGTTTGATGTCATCTGCTGTCATCTAGAAACCACAGTCAGATAAAACACAGTCCACCTGGAATCGAGCAAACCTTTGCATTCGAGTACCGCCTTCCCAAAATCTCAATAGCTCTCTCTTTCGCCTTGATTTCTTTTTGGATTTGATTCCTACTGCCTCCACCTTCTTTACCGCTCAGAATTTCCTTGGTGGCCGCCACGATAAGATCATCTTTCAACAGTTCCAACGCTCCTCCCTTTTCCAGCTCTTTGTAAACGGTTTTGATGGGTCCAACGAGTGAAAAAGACAAAGTGTCTTGTACTTCAGGGATTTGAGAGTCCTGGAGCATATAAATCATTTTGCCGTACACGTTTCTCATCTTTTCAGGGTTCATGATTTTATGGCGACGGCCCAATTCGACTGTAATGTTACAATTCAACATCCTTGTGAAGCGAAGCTCATGGATGAAACTCACAAATATCACGAAAGAATTCCTGATTATCTTCAAAGTTACGCTCCTTGAATAACTGCTGACCAACTTTATAATCAGCAGCAAGCACAAGTCCAGAGATAATGGAACAGAGTTCCTGAATCTGAGCAACTTGCCGACGAGTTTTGTTGGCGTACGTCAGGATATCGATTTTATCCGTGTATTCACTGACGTTGAGAGCAGCTTCCAAAAGACGTAGGTATTTACGTTCCTTGAGGGTGAGTCTGACAGGAATGAACTTTGCACGTTCAATGTACCAGTCTCCAACCTGACCATATGATTGTAAGAACAGTATAATGTCACAATAAGAAAGAGAGGCAGGCACCTTCCCATCGCCAGCATTCATCGCCTTTGCAGCATCAGTTCCCGTCAAAGACAAGTTGAGGGCCGAGTCCCTCGCATCGATCATTTCCTCGTCTTCATCGTCTTCATCGTTGTCTGAGTCATCGTCGCTGTCAACAATTGCGTGTTTTGCGGTGTTGATTGACTTCAAAAGTGATGACGCCGCCGAAGCACTTGTCGCCGCGGCCACTTCGGTTGAGCTTGAGCTTGAACTTGTCTAGGGTTCCCTTGGTTAGTCAGGCGGTACTTTAACTGCGAATCAAGGCAAGGCACCTGCGACACGGGACCAGTGCTAGGACCAGTGCTAGGCCTACTTAGTTTGTGGTGCGTGTGCAGTCTTCGCGAGCCCTTTCGATGCTGCGACGCGTGGCAGACTTCGCAGTAGTTGTCGCCGCATTCGTTGCAGTGGACAACGGCCGGCTGGTCTGTGTATGAGTTGGTTAACCCTTGAAGTATGTATGTAATCACTGCAACCAACCTTCACACTCGATGCAGAACCCACTGCCAACTGCTCCACTTCCTCCTCGTAAAGCTGCCTCGTCTTCAAGGCGCATCTGCTCGGCAAACGTGACCGTCGACTCGTCCTCCATCGCATTCCCATCTGCATCCAAGATTGCTGCCAACGACTTTGACATTTCAAACGAGAGTTTCTTTTCCACAAGTTCACAACAAATAAGATTACACAGATTTAATTATGACCATAACTTCCAAAATAATCGCCAACTCTCTTCCCCTCTTCCCCTCCACCTTACCCCTCCTGCAACCTCCAAGCCAAGCAATCCCAGAAACGCCCACGGTTCCCTTACCTCTTCCGCCTCCATCTCCGCTGAATCCCCACCCTCAACTAAAGAAATAACCTTCATCCCTAAAACCAATTCTTCATCTATCGCCACCCCAACTCCAGCCTCCAAAGCATCCATCTCTCCCATCATCGCCTCCATACATTTCCAAATCGGAACCATAGCTCCACTCCTCGTCCCTTCCCGCTCCCCAACCCTCTTCACAAACTGCACCATCCCCGCAACACGCCCCCTCAACACATCCCGTCCACATCCCCCTCGATCCACAACACCCCACCACGAACCCTGCATCCGACACTGCACGAACCAATACACAATCATCGCCTCAAACACCGCATACACAGCATACACCCCCGGCTTATAGAACACGTGTTTCCCAGGCGGAAGCCGACTCGTCGCTGCCCCCTCCGACACGTCAAACGCAAACGAAAGTATACACGCGATTCGATGTGCAGATTCAAGGCTCTGATTAATTGCTGCGCTCACGAGGTACGTGGACTCTGGCGTCATGTTCTTGGGCACGCATTTCGGTAAGGCGGAGAGAAAGAGTTTCGGGCGGTGCAGGAGACTGATTGTGGCGAGGGCGTTGAGGTTTAGGTTGAGTGTGCGTTCGATTTCTTGGAAGGGGATGTGGGAGAGTTGGTTTAGGAATTTTGTGTAGTCTGTTGGGGATAGGGTTTCTGGGGTTGTAGAGACGAGAAGAAGATCGGTGGGGAGTTTGGAGTGAATGGATAAAAGTAAATTGGTTAAGTTTGCGCCTGATTCAGACGTGAGAATACATTGTGGAGTGCGAGGAGGCTGGGCGTGGTGTTTCTTGATTTCCCAGATGAGAGAAAAGAGCTCACTGGCTATGACTGCGGAATCGTTGGATGCAAATATTGGGTTTGGGTCATTGACTTGACTGGGCGGCTTTATCCGATCCGCCCTCAAATCCATTTGAATCGCGTCTGATGAAACCGCTTGCTCCCACTTGAGAAAACTGTAGCTACACCAAAACGATCGCCGTCGATCCTCCTTCTGCCTTTCTGATAGCCCTAAATGTTGCAACCAAGGAGAATAGTCTGGATCAACATCGAGTTTCAGCTCCACAATCATGTCCAATGCTTGTTTCAAAAACCGCTGCCCGACAACAGGTTGTCCCTTCCATAAACAAAATATGTATAAATAGTTGTAAGCTTGTACAGTCTCCAAATGCGGTTTCTGTATGGAAGCCTTGATAACAGCCTTCCTCGCGCGTTTAAAATACGACAAAGCAACCCTTTCAGGAACAGGTGGAGTGACTCTCAGTGCCGAAACTGCTGCCGATATTAACCTGTTTTTTGCCAAGACCCTTTACTATTAGTCATTACAAACGAACCCAAACTCACCGCAACACAGCACTCTGCCCAAAATAATGCGACACATGATACTCCCCATCCATAGCAACCATCAACGGCCGACAAGTCCCATTCTTCGTGCAGTACCGATACACCAAATCCCAGTCTTCCCTCGTGGGCATCAAGTCCGGATCCTCCATCGCAAGTTCATCGCCCTGTATCAACGGCGTTTCGAATGCATTCATGATCTGTGTGAGGACGGGTTGTGACGGAGGTGGGGTTGTTGAGCCAGACTGCCGATCAAACCAATTTAGTTCTGCGTCGGCTAATGTTGGAGTATTCGGGCTTTTGTTTTGGTCTGGGGCGGTTATTGGCGTTGTTGTGTTGAGGAGGAGCGGGGCTGGTGGGAGTGGGAAGGAGGGGGTTGTTGGGGTTATCAGTTCGTGTGAATGTGAGCATTCGGAGTCTACGCCGATGCTGTAGCATCTTTCGCAGGCTCCTGAGACTCGAGGTGTACATTTCTTTTTGTGGTTGCGGCAGCGGAGACAGGATGCTCTTGCCTTTGGCTGGATTTGGGGGTATTGTTGCTGAGCGGGGTAATGGGCGAGATTCATTTCAACGAAAAATCAACGGAAGTCAGCAAGGTTGTGTCTCGGAGAACTTCTTTCTTAGCTATCATATTCATGTGTCTCCTGTTGTACCAGGTGGCAGCTCTCGCGAACCAAAACAAGATAAGGACTCTTTTTCCAACTACTTCATAATCTGGGCAAGAGAAATACGCAGAGTGATTTCAGAATGACTGTGCTACAAACTCTATGGAAACCTTTCCATTAACCAAAAATTGAGGTAGGATCAGTGGCAGCTCCACCGCAACTCACAGCATAACTGCATATTTTGTGATGAGAATCGATAATGGACGTTTACCAGCGCACGTAAATATTAAGACGATGTCGTTAGAAAACTTAAGGCCCACCATCTGAAACAGAGTTACCTAGGGACTGAGTCCCAAACGAAAAAGCGACAACGGCAGGACTTGAACCTGCGCACTCAGAGAGTAACAGATTTCTAGTCTGTCGCCTTAACCGCTCGGCCACGTTGTCGTGCTCATCGAAATGTAATGATCTTTAAGTTTGTAAGTTCCAATTTTCTTTAGTAATTTCATTAACACAGATACCGAATGCTGATGCTGATGCAATGGGCTCCATAAGATAATATTTTCATGAGTCTATTTGGTTGATGAGGAAATCAAGTGGTGATCGGAGGTTGAAAATTCGGAGCAATAAAACCCGCCCCAAAATTCAGCCTCGTTGAGACATCTAACTTCCCAAATTGCATCCTCTTCCAAATTGAAATGCACTTATCTCTAATTGTGCCTCTTGTATTTGCCCTCCTTTGCAACGCTGCGGATATTCTCGGAGAAGTACCCCACAACGATCATGATCATTACACGTCCCTTGTCATTCAAGTCGATCCCGCTTTGGCCTTGCGTCCTATTGATGTAGCTTATGGTCTTGGTTTCAAGTACGTCGGTTCAGTTGGTGAACTAGGGAATCAAGGATACAAGTCCACGCCGACTAAAAGTGGAGCACTTAGTTCTGCCATTGGTTTTGGATTAACTTTTATCGGCTTGTTGGTATTTTAACCGATTCAATTTCTCACTTGTCCGAATAAACGCCTCTATTAATACTTTTCTTTCCGCTGCTATCATCAAAAAACAGAGCGTCAATTAGTGCCAACCCCATTGCACAAAGAATTTATTTAATCAATCAATAATCTCAACCTACAACACAATCATGAATCCAGCCAACAATGCAACTCCAGCAGCAACAAAACCTCCAACAGCTCCGCTCTTGGTGGTGGTAGCAACGGCAACAGGTGCAACGGGGACAGCTCCAGGCTTCGCGCTTCCATAGAATTTGATCGAAGCTCCCTTAAACGTTCCAGTCGCTTCTGGGTGACTCTTATCAGAAACAACAACAGTCCATTCTCCAACAACTTCCTCATCCCAATGAGCAACGCTCAACAATTGCCAAGCTTGGAATCCAGTCTTGTCATCATCTTGAGCACGCCCAACCAAAATTGGACTGACAACACCGCTTGGACTGATCAAGTTGATGAAAACATCTCCACGGCGTTGGTGGTCAATAGTGACAGTAACAGTAACATGTTCAAGTTTCAAGAAACTTGCTTGGTTCTTGATATCTTGAGTAACCTTGACGGAAAGACGAACATCACCTCCTTGTGGAATAGCAGTGTTGGCTGGGGCCTTGAAACCAGAATCGATGACAGTAACATTGCCGGCACCTCCAACAGACTTCCAAGTACGAGCCATGTCGAGAGTGCGTCCAGCATCAAGCTTTCCGTAACCAAATGCAGGACTGTACATACGACCAGCAGCAGTCTTGAACCAAGATGGGTGAGTCGCGTTCACAACAATGGCGCTGTTGATACTGAGATGCTGGTAGTCACGGTAAGTAAGATCTGGACGGATACTGTTGACAAGCGCAAAGATTCCGGAAGCAAGAGGAGTAGCAGCAGAAGTACCATCGAACTTTCTCTGGCATTGATCACCAGAACCAGTAGAAGTCCAATCTGTTGTTGCAATTCCAAGACCCTCGGCAGAATCGTCACCACCACTGTACATGGTGATCATTTTACCGGTACAGTTTTCATCGTAAGTTGGCTGGGCGTCACGGCGATCCAAAGCACCAACTGCGATGGTGAAGATGGAATTGGAGTATCCATCGAAGGCACAGTTATCGCCGTTACGTCCTCCGTTACCACTGGCGAAAGTGTAGATACTTCCAAGACCACCACGGCCGTTAGTGACTCCGTTCAACAAAGCAGCGTTCATCAACTCAGATGGACCGTCCATCGATTTACCGTCATCGTTAGGTCCCCAAGAGTTGGAGTAAATTTGGTTGAGCTGGAACTTGTAGTTGATTCTAGCAGCTTGGTTTGCTGGTGTGATGACACTGTTTGACTTGGCATCCCCCAAAAGACGGATACCGGTGATTTTGGCTTGGTATGCAACACCAACACCACAGACAGAGTTCTTGACTCCAGCGATTTCTCCAGCACAGGCAGTTCCGTGACCGCCAGATTCACTGAAAGGGGCTGGGTCGGCGGTGTTACGCACAAAGTCGAATGAACCTTCAGCAATCTACAATATGAGATAAATTAATTAAGTTATAGATGCTTGGTTTGAAAATACTCACGTAGTTATCGGTCAAGTCGTTGTTCTTGTAGAACAAGCCGTCGTCAACAACTGCAACGACGGATCCTTTACCGAAGACACCTTATAACAAGAAATTAAATGATGTTATAAAGATATAAAGTTAAATCAATCACAATACCTTGAGCCCAAGCGGCGCTGATGTTGTGATCATGTCCGATTTGGCCTGGAGTCTCATTCAAGATGTGCCATTGGTAGCCAAACTCAGGATCCTTGATGTCATATTGCTTACGCAGTTTTTGAATGCCAACAGTCTCAACATCAGGTGTTGCCTGTTTAAGGTAGATCTTTTGAGGAACTTGAGCCTCAACCCACTGAACAGCTGGGTGACCAGATAAATGACTCTCAACAACTTGAGCATCAGTCTGGCTTCCGTCACGACGGTGCAAAGTAGCGATACGACGAATTGCTTCCTTTGTTTGTGCAACTTGATGGTAGCCTAAAGTACCAAGTTCTCCGACTGGTCCGACGTATAGGAACCCAAGGCCATGAGCAACAATAGCTGGATCAAGGCTTGAAGTTGGATCAACTCGAATGACGAGGTATGTGAAGCGCTCGTAGTCATTTGGTGGGACTTCTCCTGCAAGAGTGAGGAGTGCGAGACTGAGAGATGCAATGATAGAGCTGAAGCGCATTTGAAAGAATGTTTTTTGGAATGTTTTTCCCACTTTGCACGATGCCTAGTTGTGACATGGAGGCTGAGATTTTTTTTATAATGAGGCTGGTAACCGCACAGCCACAAAAGTCCTCACCGTCGAGGCTGGCCGGAGAAATAACACTTTCCAAATGCGTCTTTCGAGATCTATCGAAATGCGAAGGATTGGTTGATGAATATATCCAAGACATTGCAAGTTATGTGCTCGTGTGGACCAGCGTTTGTGTGTACAACCTTGATTTTAAATTTAAGAGATCGCATCTTTAAAGTCAATTCACTAAAGAATATTGACTAAGGAGGACTTTTATATACGTCGGAGATTACTTAAAATGTAAAAAGTAAAAACTTTCTTCAGCAAAGATACATTTATTCTGAGGTATACCCAAACGTAAAAATGTTTTACATATACATGTATGAAATCAGTCCAAAAGTATCGAGGCAGCCTTCTTCACTTGTTCACTGAGAGAAGAAATGACATTTCAAAAACCTAGGACCAACAATAGGAACGAAACTTACAGGAAAACAAAAGTCAAGATAGTATGAGGCCCAATTCTAAAGTAGTGGGCGGTGAATCCCTTGTATAAAGCAGAAACACCTTCCGTCCGTAAGGTTTTCGTGATACAGTCACCCACACTCGAATAAAGGGCACCCTTTCCGTCAGCCCCACGATGTTGGTTGTACATTCTTGTACTAACTACATCGAAGGGATTCATGGCGATACAGACAAACAAACTGGTGAAAGCACTGGCTGCAAAGTGAAGACCAATACCTCCTTCTTTCGGGAACCAACCGCTTTTCGCTAAAATTTGCTTGCTAGCGTCGTATGTGGACAGCTGGACCGCAGATCCAACACCTTAATGGTTGTTGTTAGCGTCGGACTACAAGAGTGATTCCGACTGCACGTACCAGTTCTCAACATGGAAGCATCGGCTCCTCTCCACAATCCAGCAATTCCTTCCGTTTTATAAATGTGCATCAACGACTTTCTGAGTCCTCCCAACACATAGGAATGTTGGGAACCAACAGCAAGTTGTGGAGAGTAGCTCTGCATTCTGGGAACACAGTGTTTAGTATACCATAGAGCGACTATTTAACAAATCTGACCTTGTCTTGACCAAGAACAATGGAGAAGCGATAGCAGCGCCAAGAATTCCGCAACCAGCACCGCTAACAACCATACTAATACCCTTTCCAACACCAGTGGTTCCAACACCCTTCCCAGCGACAGCATCCACAGTACTCATAACTAAATCTCTCACTGGATCATAGAATCCCAGTCTCGTTCCATTCATCAAGATTTGATACAAGTACGCAGGAGCGAGACCCTTTTGGATTCCACGGAGACCTTCATTTCGAGTGATTTTGACGAATGCAGAGAAAGCACCGTTGTATTGTTTTGCGTGTGGGGTTGCGGAACGAGCTTCAAGTTCACCTTGGAGTTGGAGGCGGGTCTTGACAACCTTTAAGGAACGGAAGGAGTCGGGTCAGATTCGGGTGTAGGAACGAATGATCGGGATAAGGGACTAACCTCCATAGGATTTGTGAGGGTCACGGCACCTTGTTGAGGTTGTTAGTAAGGTTCTTAGATAGGGTGATGATTGTGGGAGATACATGGGTAAGAGGAAGGATCAAGGCTGCGTGGGTGCTGAACTCACAACACGCTGCGATTGCACCAACAGTGAATCCTCGTAAGTGTGTAAGGAACTGTGATTGGACTGTGTTGGGATTGCTTGTTGACGTCATCTCCTTTGCGGGTAAAAAACAAGGGACGAAGATTGAGACAGAAATACAATATTATAATATATTAAATAAATGTATATGTAGGGTGAATCTGTAAGATTGGTTCTCTGTCCAAATAAGAAGATAAGCGGAGAATTCTTCCTCTCAAAACACAACAGTCCAATGGCCAACGCTCAGATTTGGGAGTCAGGCATCCTCGGAAATCGCTACGAGCCACAAGTAAGATCAACTCTCGAAGCTTATCCGGGCGCCATCAACTTTGCATGCGGAGTAACTAACAGTTCCCCACTCAAACAGCACGACCTCGGCCAAGGAGCATACGGAATCGTCTGGTGCGCAGTCAATCTGTTCCTATTGCAATCTAGCTGATGTAGTATATGACAGCGCTGCCAAAAACCGAGAAACGGGCCATCCGGTTGCAATCAAGAAGATTGTGAAAGTCTTTGAGAAGTCCATTCTATCCAAAAGAGCCCTTCGTGAAATCAAACTGCTCAAGCACTTTAATGGACATAAGAACGTTGGTCTTTTCGTTTGGTCTTACACAGCCACACTAAACTATCCCTCTCCTTCATCAGATCACTGGACTTCTCGACATCGATATCAGCACGACGCCAACTCCTTTAACGTTTAATGAAATCTATCTCGTGCAAGATCTCATGGAGGCGGACCTTCATCAAATCATTCATTCTGGACAGTCTTTGAGTGACCCACACTTCCAATATTTCATGTATCAGCTCTGTCGTGGCCTCAAATACATTCACAGTGCCAATGTCCTGCATAGAGACTTGAAGCCTGGGAATTTACTTGTCAACGCCGACTGTGAACTCAAGATTTGTGATTTCGGACTTGCGAGAGGACTCGCGGGAAGTGAAGGAGAAGATACGGGTGGATTTATGACTGAATATGTGGCTACGAGGTGGTATCGTGCTCCAGAGATTATGTTGCGGTCAAGGAGTTATACGAAAGCCAGTTGAGTCACCAACCATAGTACGCGAAACTTCATTAAATAACCATATTGCATACAGTTGACATGTGGAGCGTTGGTTGTATTTTCGCAGAGCTTTTAGGAGGACGGGCTTTGTTTAAGGGACGAGACTACGTCGATCAATTGAATCAGATTATTAATATTCTTGGAACTCCTGATGATGACGCGGTTTTGAAAAGGATGGCAAGCGAAAGGTCTCGTGCGTACATTCGAAGCTTGCCACGGAAGGTGCAAGTCCCGTGGGCGGCGCTCTTCCCTGAAGCTACCGACAAAGGTTTGTAAGGTGGCAGAAACTGCGTCAGCTAACGCAATATTCAAGCCCTGGATTTACTTGAAAAGCTCCTTCAATTTGACCCAGAGGCTCGCCTCACGGTTGAACAAGCACTGGCCCATCCTTACTTGGAAGCATATCACGATTTAGCTCATGAACCGTCTCATTCACGTCTTTTTGATTTCAGTTTCGAGGCTTTGGAGACTCCTCAAGAGATGCGGGGTAAGTTGATTAAGTCTTGTTGAAAATGGCTAAACCTGCTTATTGCGCAGAGGCAATCATTCAAGAAGTTATGGATTTCAGGGGTATTCAAGCTCAACAGCAAGAAGGCTTACCGAAGCCTCTTGAAAGGCAAGTACTCTCCATCTCATTTTTCTTTTTTTAAGTAGTCTAACGTGTACGAAACAGTCTTCCAGTGCCTTCTCGAGATCAAATGGGTCACGTTGAAAAAGACACTGATGAATATATTGGGTCTGCATCTGTTGATGACGAGTTGATGGACCTCGACCAGCGCTAGAGACATTCATCGTAACAAATAACAACCACTCTTAATAAAGAAAGATTTTGGGAAACAGTATTTAGGAAACCAAGGGTGTTGAAGGAGGCAATTTTCGTTCCACCAACCAAACAGCCAACATGTCGAAAACCGAACCACCAAAGTGGGAACCTGGATTCCTCGGAGGACGTTACCAACTTCAGGTACAAATACATAGGAGAAGACTGTTAAGGGCGGGGCTGGCATGGCATTGAGTGGGGTCATCTCAAAGAGTTACCTTGAAGGGAGAGAAAGAAGCATTCGATGACGGCGTCCCTCTGAACAAGATGAACATGATCCTTCGAATGGAACTGCAGCTAGGCTATGGGCGACAAATGACGTGTGGTGGATCAAAGGGAGGAGAAGTTGATGCCACTAACAAGGAGAACGCCGCTGTTTGACCCCCGCATCCCCTTCATCACTCCCTATCAAGCCATTACTTATAACTAAAACTATTCATTTATGCAGCGTGATCTCGGACAAGGAGCCTACGGAGTCGTATGGTACCCTTACAGCCTCTCCCTTCACTTCATCTCCATTTCTAAACCTGATGCTTCTCCCAAATCGAAACTAGTGCGGCAAAAAACCTGCAAACTGGACAAGATGTTGCCATCAAGAAGGTTCTGAAAGTCTTTGAGAAGTCGATCCTTGCAAAACGTGCTCTGCGAGAAATCAAACTCTTGAAGCACTTTAACGGACATGAAAACGTAAATCACTTCTTCTTATGCCAACCAAGATCTAAATTGTTGCTGGATTCATAGATTACTGGTCTGTTGGATATGGATATTTCAGACGTCAACAACTTCAATGAGATGTGAGTGATCTTTCATCATTCCCAACCTCAAGTCATTAACAAACCGTTCAGCTACCTCGTACAAGATCTGATGGAAGCAGATCTCCACCAAATCATTCGTTCAGAGCAACCCTTAACCGACGCTCACTACCAATACTTTATTTACCAAATCTGCCGTGGTCTCAAATACATTCACAGTGCAAACGTATTGCACCGAGACTTGAAGCCTGGAAACTTGCTCGTGAATGCGGACTGTGAACTCAAGATTTGTGATTTTGGACTTGCTCGAGGTCTTGCGAACACGGATGATGCTGGATTCATGACTGAGTATGTCGCTACACGATGGTACAGAGCTCCAGAGATTATGTTGAGTTTCAGGAGTTACACAAAAGCCAGTTGAGTGATTCGTTTTGAGCATTTTTGATAATGGGATTGTTGCTTACGCTTCGTTATTCTATTTCAGTTGACATGTGGAGTATTGGATGTATCTTTGCAGAACTGTTGGGTGGAAAGCCACTCTTCAAGGGACGTGACTACGTTGACCAGTTGAACCAAATCCTCAACATTTTGGGAACACCGGATGATGCCACTCTTCGCAGAATCGGAAGTGAACGCGTATGTTTCCACCTTCCTAATTCCCTCCTCCTCCCCTTCACACCTCTTACTTTGTCCACAACCAGGCTCAACTCTACATCCGCTCTCTCCGACGCACCCAAAAAGTCCCCTGGACCCACCTCTTCCCTCGCGCCTCCCCCGTCGCCCTCGACCTCCTCGAACGTCTCCTAACATTCGACCCCGCCGCCCGCATCACCGTCGAAGAAGCCCTCGCACACCCATACCTCGAAGCCTACCACGACGCCTCCGACGAACCCTCCCACCCACACCCCTTCGACTTCTCCTTCGAAACCATGGAAACCATCGAAGAGATGAAGCGTGGCATTGCGGAGGAGGTTGTTGAGTATAAGCGGCAGAGAGATGCTGGGGGTGTTGTTGGCGGGCACCTGGCGAGACCTGTTGGATTGAATGGACCGTCGAGGGATCAGGTTGGTCATGTTGGGAAGGAGGTTGATGAGTATGATGGGAATGCTATGGATGTTGACGAAGAGTTGAGGAACCGAGAGAAGCATTAGAGTGCTAGAGGGTGATATAGTGGGAGTTGGGCTTTTTGGGAGGGCAATGGGTTTAGTTTTTTGGGTTTATAAACCTTGTTTAGGTGTTCGTTTTCTTCATGTCTTTCTCTAACGATAAAAGTATATTTTTCGAATGAAACTTATTCAGACAAATGTGCTACTGAAGTAGAGAAAGAACAATAGAAAAAGTAGAAATGGCCCTTAGACCATGAAGACACTGAAAACAAAACCGATAATCGAGAACATGATTGTTTCAGATGCACCGCTAACTACAATGTTAGTTTGAGCCTTCGCTGTAGTCTTGACGATCGTCGTGGTTCTAGCTGGTGTGGCATTTACAACTGCTGCTGCAGTTGTAGTTGCTGTGGTGGTACCAGTTGTCTTGGTAGAAGTCGTGGTAGAAGTTGAGGTTGTAACAGAACCAGCAACAAGCTTGCCATTCTCATCCTTTGCAATAATACCAGTCTGGTCAGTATTCTGGCTGAAAGAGTACACAACCTTCTTGTTCAACAAAATTGAACAATTGTCAGGAATCAAGTTAAGCTGCATATCAATACATTAGTCGCAATGATTACTACAACTGCAGAAAATGCAAAAAGACTCACAGCGGAGACAGTCTTCCAAAGATCATCCTTCGACTTCAAATCCTTAGCAGGTCCACACAAGTCATTCACGCACGTAACAAACAACCCAACATCAGCCCCCAAATTAGCACACATGTTCGTCAAAACTTGAACAGTAACCACACTCTTCCACTCTGGCAACTTCGCGAAACACGTCTGCGCACAAACAGGAGCTTTCTGCACAACAGAAACAACAAGATCCAACACCTTCTGTCCGCTCGACGTATCCTTCAAAGGAGGAATAATCGGCGCAGAACCGGTGATGATCGCGAAAGTCTGTGCAGGGCCTCGACGACGATTTGCGATTCTCGAGACGGAGTAAGTTACGGCTGCGAGAGGCGTGTGGTCTGTGTACACGGACACGACGAGGGTCTTCTCGTCGCTGCTTAGGTCAAAGGCGTACCAGATGGAGGAAATGTAGTTCCCGAGAGGGAATGTGAATTGTTGGCCGGTTCCGGTAGAGTCTGTGCTGAGTGCGAGGGTTGCGGAGGATGCGTCGTTGTATGTCTCGTTTGCGAGGATTTTGTTGAATTTGTAGGAGGGGGAGGAGACGCCAACGAGGATTAGGTTTAAGCCTGGGGTTGAGCCTGGGGTTTGGGTGTGAGATATACTGTTTATCTTCTACAATTCCTTTCCGGGTTATCTTTCTTCTCTCTAGTTTCCAGTCCACTCAGTGTCTCACAGTCCACTTGGTGCCTCCCACTATTTTTACACCAAGTGAAAGTCCATTTAATCACTCCATTTAATCATTCCTTAAATCTCTCCCTTTCCCTTGAGTGTATAAGAAGCAAGGGACTCCCCTCTTGATACTGGTATCTACCAGTTTGTCATTTGGGTTCTCGTCGCCTTGCTGCATCTGTTGCTTACCTTATTGCAACAACACTCAGGGTAATTCTCTTTTGTTTGTAAATGATTCTCTTATTATCGAAGTTCTAAATATAATAGATCTACCAGTTTGTCATTTGGGTTCTCGTCGCCTTGCTGCATCTGTTGCTTACCTTATTGCAACAACACTCAGGTTTGTCATTTGGGTTCTCGTCGCCTTGCTGCATCTGTTGCTTACCTTATTGCAACAACACTCAGGCCACGAACCAAATTACAAGCATTACTATTACGAGCTTCGTCTCCGAGGTTCTCATTGATTAAGAGTCTCAACAGCTCTACACCTCGCTTCTATTTGCTGGATTACTCTTTGTCTTTGCTCGACTCCAGCCTTCTCTTCTTACAATGTCCACTCGAACCAACACTGTTCCAGCTGGAAAATTGTCTCGCGCCAATGCAGCCACTCACTTTCACAAATTCCTTCAGACAGCCAGTTTTGCACTCAATGCTCTGGAACCTGGAAAGGGTATGGTGCGGCCAAATCATCTCAATGCCAAGGGAATGGATCGTTTTACCACTGATTTTCCAGCCCCAACTGCGGCTGAATTCCCAGCAACTCGAATTGCAGCAGTTGCTGCTGTGGTAGCTGTTGGTGCCCCTGGTGATGCCAACTACCAACCAGCTTTACCTTCAATCCCAGCTCGTGAAGATTGGAAAGATCTCAACACTCAGACTATGATTCACAATCAATATAATGATATTCTTCGTGGTGGACTGGTGAAGTTTCTTGATGACGATCTGGCAAAGTATTTTGTGGTGAATCCAGCGAATCCTCAAACGCCACATCAACAATGGACAACTTTTCTCCGTGAAATTGACCATCATACCACGTCTAGTATTGATACTCGAAAGGCTTTGATGGATCGCCCAAAGCAACTATCTCATGAATCTGCACTCCAATACATGGAAAGACTTGCTCAAGTCCAGTATGAGTTATCTTTGGATGGTTTCCCAGCAGCCGCTGATATTAATGTCACTCAAACAAGATGGGGTGAAAGAGCACGTCTTGGTCTTCATCCTGACACTGCTGTGGACTTGGTCGATTCATTCCGTCGCAATGTTGACAATGCTGGTGTTGCTGCTCCTCGCAATACTATTGTGGAAATGGTTGATTTTCTGGCTGCAAGATCTGCATTCCTCAAACAGCTTGCTGCACAACGTGGAGACGATGACACTCGTCAAGTAGGTTCAGCTCTTCAAGCAA
Source organism: Rhizoclosmatium globosum (assembly GCA_002104985.1). Lineage (NCBI taxonomy): Eukaryota > Fungi > Chytridiomycota > Chytridiomycetes > Chytridiales > Chytriomycetaceae > Rhizoclosmatium > Rhizoclosmatium globosum. The sequence goes on along the minus strand of MCGO01000071.1, from coordinate 109,126 downwards.
ACACTTCCTCTCAGTCTACTGTGCAACCATCGTCACAACATCATCATGTCACTTCTGGTCAGCGTTCAGGTGGCCGTGGCCAACGTGATCGTGATGCTCGCGATAGAGATCCCAATGAAGTCTTTGTCAGAAACTTACCCCCTGGAATTTCTGAGGAAGCAGTGAAGAATGCAATGTCTCGATTTGGTCCAACAGGACGAGTGTCCCTTGGTCAAGGAAAGACTCTTGGCCTTGGTTGGGTTACTTTCTCTACAGCTGCTGGAGCGGCAGCAGCTATTGCGTGTAAAACTATGGCTATTGGGAGACTGGATCAGCAAGGCAAGCCTCTTCCACTGGTGATGGTCAAGTCAGTTGCTCAACCAGGAAGAAATACAGGTGGCAGCAACTTGGGAGGAGCATTTGTGGTCATCGAAATAAACAACGATATTGATGCCTACTCTCTTGTCTCAACCAAAACTATAACTGTCAATGTTGACTCTGCAGCAACTGGATCCCTTGGAAATGATCCAATGTTTGATGTATCCTCGCGCTCAGCCACTGTTTATGGAGGAATCAGCGGCGCAAAGATTGTTGGTCCTGGGAGAGAAGGAGTAATTTCAGGCACCACAGCAATCTCTGAGATATATACAACACCTCCAATTGAGTATATACCTGCAGCCAACCATAATCTTCTCAGTGTCTGGGACATAACAACTAAGAACAAGTTTGATGTGCTATTTGATCACAACGATATGTCAGTCAATATTGGTCACTTTCCTGCAAACAAATCTCGTACTGTAGTTGCAAAAGGTGTTGGAGACAAAGGACTTTTTCCACTTGTGATCAAATCACCTGTTAATCCAACCAACAATCTTGGACTAGCTGCTGCAAAGAAACCTAAGCCTCAGACTTTCTCTACTCAAAATCATATTTGGCACAATCGCACTCATATTGGTGATGGTCAGCTGGAGAGAACTTTTCGTCTCAAGGCTGTGGATGGTCTTGATCTTGATGCTGAAGTACTGGTGAATGGGTCTTGTCCCTGTGAGGCATGTATTCTTGGAAAACTGCCCCGTTTACCACATTCTAGATCTAAAGGAGCACAATATGTCCCAGATGACCTCCTGGCAGTCGTAACTATGGATCTAATGGTATTTTCAAATGTCTCACTTGGAGGTAGTAAATATTGGATATCGTTCACTGTTCCAAACGCACTTGGGTATCGCTTTGGGTTTGGAGTAGACAGTAAAGGCAAAGCTGCAAAACATTTGCAATGGTCCTGGAGATGGTTGGAACGAACAACTGGACAGAAAGTGAAATCATGGTTTCTGGACAAAGGTGGTGAAAACCACCCTCAATGGTTTCTGGACATGTGTGAGGAGAATGGTGTGTCATTCATCAACACTGGTACAGCAGAGCCTGAATCTTTGGGTATGGAGGAAGGCTGGCATGGCATTGCAATGGGCAGACACCGTGCTCTACAAATAAGGGCAAACGCTCCTACCAATCTTTGGGTTGATGGAATGAACAACCAGTGCCAAATCTACAACAGTTTCCTCCACAGTGATCACACTATCACCCCTCATCAAGCACTCTTTGGAAAGAAGCCAACAGTTCGCGATCTTAAGACAATGTTCCAGACAATGTACATTCGTGTACTACCCAAGAACTACATAGATGGGAAAGTCAGTCCACGTGCTGTCCGAGGACGCTACATTGGCCACTCCAACTATCCATGGCAACCTCGCCGGGAACATCCAGGATACCGATGTCTTACTGTTGATAATGATGCCACATCCATTATGGTAGGAAGGGATGTGTATTTCAGGGAAGATCACTTCCATCCCGGAACTCATGAACCTCTTTCTGCACCTATTCAATCTCTCAGCTGGTCTGACTTCAGAGATGACACTGGATTTCCTCATGACCCTGAAACCATTCAAGACAACTTGGAACGCCGACGATCATGGGGGGTGCTTACGAATGATGAAACATCTGAATCAGTTGTCATCAATGAAGTGGAGAGAGATGTATCTTCAACTGCAACACAACCTCACGCAATCTTATCTCCAACACCATCCCTTGATCAACCATCAACACCATCAGATTATGGAACTCCAGCAGAAACTCCAGCGACAGCAACACCGCCTAGCCAAGTGGATGTTAATGTTGTAGACGGCGATTCAGAATCAGAAGAAGAGGACACACCTGCAACTCCAACACCTGCACCTCGACGTACATTGCGCTCAAACACAACTATGCCGGCATTCAGTAAGATACTGGGCAATGACGGATTTGAAGATTCAGCAAACGTTGCCGCTGCGTCAGGTGTGTGTTCGCCGTCTTCGCCGCCTGCAAAATCCGTTTCTAACGTTGCCGCTGCGTCAGGTGTGTGTTCGCCGTCTTCGCCGCCTGCAAAATCCGTTTCTAACGTTGCCGCTGCGTCAGGTGTGTGTTCGCCGTCTTCGCCGCCTGCAAAATCCGTTTCTAACGTTGCCGCTGCGTCAGGTGTGTGTTCGCCGTCTTCGCCGCCTGCAAAATCCGTTTCTAACGTTGCCGCTGCGTCAGGTGTGTGTTCGCCGTCTTCGCCGCCTGCAAAATCCGTTTCTAACGTTGCCGCTGCGTCAGGTGTGTGTTCGCCGTCTTCGCCGCCTGCAAAATCCGTTTCTAACGTTGCCGCTGCGTCAGGTGTGTGTTCGCCGTCTTCGCCGCCTGCAAAATCCGTTTCTAACGTTGCCGCTGCGTCAGGTGTGTGTTCGCCGTCTTCGCCGCCTGCAAAATCCGTTTCTAACGTTGCCGCTGCGTCAGGTGTGTGTTCGCCGTCTTCGCCGCCTGCAAAATCCGTTTCTAACGTTGCCGCTGCGTCAGGTGTGTGTTCGCCGTCTTCGCCGCCTGCAAAATCCGTTTCTAACGTTGCCGCTGCGTCAGGTGTGTGTTCGCCGTCTTCGCCGCCTGCAAAATCCGTTTCTAACGTTGCCGCTGCGTCAGGTGTGTGTTCGCCGTCTTCGCCGCCTGCAAATCCGTTTCTAACGTTGCCGCTGCGTCAGGTGTGTGTTCGCCGTCTTCGCCGCCTGCAAAATCCGTTTCTAACGTTGCCGCTGCGTCAGGTGTGTGTTCGCCGTCTTCGCCGCCTGCAAAATCCGTTTCTAACGTTGCCGCTGCGTCAGGTGTGTGTTCGCCGTCTTCGCCGCCTGCAAAATCCGTTTCTAACGTTGCCGCTGCGTCAGGTGTGTGTTCGCCGTCTTCGCCGCCTGCAAAATCCGTTTCTAACGTTGCCGCTGCGTCAGGTGTGTGTTCGCCGTCTTCGCCGCCTGCAAAATCCGTTTCTAACGTTGCCGCTGCGTCAGGTGTGTGTTCGCCGTCTTCGCCGCCTGCAAAATCCGTTTCTAACGTTGCCGCTGCGTCAGGTGTGTGTTCGCCGTCTTCGCCGCCTGCAAATCCGTTTCTAACGTTGCCGCTGCGTCAGGTGTGTGTTCGCCGTCTTCGCCGCCTGCAAAATCCGTTTCTAACGTTGCCGCTGCGTCAGGTGTGTGTTCGCCGTCTTCGCCGCCTGCAAAATCCGTTTCTAACGTTGCCGCTGCGTCAGGTGTGTGTTCGCCGTCTTCGCCGCCTGCAAAATCCGTTTCTAACGTTGCCGCTGCGTCAGGTGTGTGTTCGCCGTCTTCGCCGCCTGCAAAATCCGTTTCTAACGTTGCCGCTGCGTCAGGTGTGTGTTCGCCGTCTTCGCCGCCTGCAAAATCCGTTTCTAACGTTGCCGCTGCGTCAGGTGTGTGTTCGCCGTCTTCGCCGCCTGCAAAATCCGTTTCTAACGTTGCCGCTGCGTCAGGTGTGTGTTCGCCGTCTTCGCCGCCTGCAAAATCCGTTTCTACGTTGCCGCTGCGTCAGGTGTGTGTTCGCCGTCTTCGCCGCCTGCAAAATCCGTTTCTAACGTTGCCGCTGCGTCAGGTGTGTGTTCGCCGTCTTCGCCGCCTGCAAAATCCGTTTCTAACGTTGCCGCTGCGTCAGGTGTGTGTTCGCCGTCTTCGCCGCCTGCAAAATCCGTTTCTAACGTTGCCGCTGCGTCAGGTGTGTGTTCGCCGTCTTCGCCGCCTGCAAAATCCGTTTCTAACGTTGCCGCTGCGTCAGGTGTGTGTTCGCCGTCTTCGCCGCCTGCAAAATCCGTTTCTAACGTTGCCGCTGCGTCAGGTGTGTGTTCGCCGTCTTCGCCGCCTGCAAAATCCGTTTCTAACGTTGCCGCTGCGTCAGGTGTGTGTTCGCCGTCTTCGCCGCCTGCAAAATCCGTTTCTAACGTTGCCGCTGCGTCAGGTGTGTGTTCGCCGTCTTCGCCGCCTGCAAAATCCGTTTCTAACGTTGCTGCTGCGTCAGGTGTGTGTTCGCCGTCTTCGCCGCCTGCAAAATCCGTTTCTAACGTTGCCGCTGCGTCAGGTGTGTGTTCGCCGTCTTCGCCGCCTGCAAAATCCGTTTCTAACGTTGCCGCTGCGTCAGGTGTGTGTTCGCCGTCTTCGCCGCCTGCAAAATCCGTTTCTAACGTTGCCGCTGCGTCAGGTGTGTGTTCGCCGTCTTCGCCGCCTGCAAAATCCGTTTCTAACGTTGCCGCTGCGTCAGGTGTGTGTTCGCCGTCTTCGCCGCCTGCAAAATCCGTTTCTAACGTTGCCGCTGCGTCAGGTGTGTGTTCGCCGTCTTCGCCGCCTGCAAAATCCGTTTCTAACGTTGCCGCTGCGTCAGGTGTGTGTTCGCCGTCTTCGCCGCCTGCAAAATCCGTTTCTAACGTTGCCGCTGCGTCAGGTGTGTGTTCGCCGTCTTCGCCGCCTGCAAAATCCGTTTCTAACGTTGCCGCTGCGTCAGGTGTGTGTTCGCCGTCTTCGCCGCCTGCAAAATCCGTTTCTAACGTTGCCGCTGCGTCAGGTGTGTGTTCGCCGTCTTCGCCGCCTGCAAAATCCGTTTCTAACGTTGCCGCTGCGTCAGGTGTGTGTTCGCCGTCTTCGCCGCCTGCAAAATCCGTTTCTAACGTTGCCGCTGCGTCAGGTGTGTGTTCGCCGTCTTCGCCGCCTGCAAAATCCGTTTCTAACGTTGCCGCTGCGTCAGGTGTGTGTTCGCCGTCTTCGCCGCCTGCAAAATCCGTTTCTAACGTTGCCGCTGCGTCAGGTGTGTGTTCGCCGTCTTCGCCGCCTGCAAAATCCGTTTCTAACGTTGCCGCTGCGTCAGGTGTGTGTTCGCCGTCTTCGCCGCCTGCAAAATCCGTTTCTAACGTTGCCGCTGCGTCAGGTGTGTGTTCGCCGTCTTCGCCGCCTGCAAAATCCGTTTCTAACGTTGCCGCTGCGTCAGGTGTGTGTTCGCCGTCTTCGCCGCCTGCAAAATCCGTTTCTAACGTTGCCGCTGCGTCAGGTGTGTGTTCGCCGTCTTCGCCGCCTGCAAAATCCGTTTCTAACGTTGCCGCTGCGTCAGGTGTGTGTTCGCCGTCTTCGCCGCCTGCAAAATCCGTTTCTAACGTTGCCGCTGCGTCAGGTGTGTGTTCGCCGTCTTCGCCGCCTGCAAAATCCGTTTCTAACGTTGCCGCTGCGTCAGGTGTGTGTTCGCCGTCTTCGCCGCCTGCAAAATCCGTTTCTAACGTTGCCGCTGCGTCAGGTGTGTGTTCGCCGTCTTCGCCGCCTGCAAAATCCGCCCAAACAAAGTCCCACAGGGAATGGAAGTGGCTCCAGAAGACCGAGGTAAAGTTCTCGAGTTGCTACGGACCATGTATGGTCAAAGACAAGCTCCACTCATGTGGGAACGAAACCGAGATCGAGCTCTGGAATCAATAGGAATGACTCGGAATCCACATGAGCCGTTAGTCTTCAAGAAGGAAATCATCAAGGAAGGCAGGACTCATTTTATCTATGTGCTCACATGGGCAGATGATTTCTTCTTTGCAGCAGACAAGGATGTTGAGAAGGAATTGGAATTGTTTATAGTGGAGTTGGGAAAACACTTTGAACTCACTGTTAAGCCAAGTGTAGACCAATTCATCAGCATAGTATTTCAATTCAAAGATGGAGCTTCATCAATGAGTCAAACTGCGTATCTTGAGGGAATCTTATCAGAATTCTTGGAGAATCAATCGGGAAAACGCCGTACAGCTTGGCGTCAGACAGACGACTCCAAATTTGACGCAACAGACGATCCGTCTGCCTTAGATACTGAGTTCCTCACAGGAAAGAACTATTATCGACTTGTTGGCCTGCTACAATATCTCACAATCACCAGGCCCACAATTCAGCAAGCTGTAGGTAAACTTGCACGACACACAACCAAAACGCGTCGAATTCACTGGGAACGAGCTCAGGAACTGCTGGAATACTTGAATGGCACCCGAAACTATGGACTTATCTACCGTCGTTCAGAAAGCCCAGCGGAGTTTCTACTAGAAGGATTTGGGGATGCTGATTGGGCAGGCGATGCTGCAACAAGACGATCCACCACAGGGGCTGTGGTTCGAATAGGAAAATCAGCAGTACTGAGCTTCAGCAAACGTCAACCCATTGTTGCAGACTCAACTGTATCAGCAGAAGTTATTGCTGCATGTTCTGTGGCAAAAGAACTAGTGTGGGTTCGCAACATGCTCACATGGTTTGGATACCCACAAGACGGTCCCACTCGACTTTGGTGTGATAATCAGGGCACAGTCTTCAATTTGGAGGAAGGAGCACAACGCCATAAAACCAAACACATGGATGTAAAGTATATGTTCCTCCGAGACCTGGTTAGACAACATTTGATCACAGTTGGACATATGCCAGACACAAAAATGCTGGCTGACATTCTGACTAAAGGACTGGGCTGGATCAAGTTTGAGTTCTGCCGAGACGCATTTGGGGAATTTGACGTATCAACCCTATAAGGTCTTGGGGGGTGTGTGAGATATACTGTTTATCTTCTACAATTCCTTTCCGGGTTATCTTTCTTCTCTCTAGTTTCCAGTCCACTCAGTGTCTCACAGTCCACTTGGTGCCTCCCACTATTTTTACACCAAGTGAAAGTCCATTTAATCACTCCATTTAATCATTCCTTAAATCTCTCCCTTTCCCTTGAGTGTATAAGAAGCAAGGGACTCCCCTCTTGATACTGGTATCTACCAGTTTGTCATTTGGGTTCTCGTCGCCTTGCTGCATCTGTTGCTTACCTTATTGCAACAACACTCAGGGTAATTCTCTTTTGTTTGTAAATGATTCTCTTATTATCGAAGTTCTAAATATAATAGATCTACCAGTTTGTCATTTGGGTTCTCGTCGCCTTGCTGCATCTGTTGCTTACCTTATTGCAACAACACTCAGGTTTGTCATTTGGGTTCTCGTCGCCTTGCTGCATCTGTTGCTTACCTTATTGCAACAACACTCAGGCCACGAACCAAATTACAAGCATTACTATTACGAGCTTCGTCTCCGAGGTTCTCATTTTGGGTTGGGAGGGGTGCAGCTGCGATTTTGACGGGGGTTCCTGGAGTGATTTCTTGGGCGACTTGGAGAAGGGATTGGGAGAGGGATGTTGTGTCGATTGTTCCAAGGTTTGCGGAGAAGCTGGAGGAGACGGAGGATGTTACTGTGTCGAGGACGGCTTGCTTTTGGGATGCAGGAGGGGCGGCGGCATTTGTTGGAACAGCGGTTGGAACTGGGGCCTCGGCGATGCTGTTGATAGCGGGAGGTGCGGTCTTGACTGGGCATGGGTTCTTGTCACTTGGTGGCTTAGCAAGATCACATGTTGGAGTCACCAATGTCGTTGCAGTTTGGGTGGCAATAACAGACGTCACGACTGCAGTCGTGGTGGCTTGTTGAATAGTTTCTGGAGAAGTAGTAGTGTCAGCAGTTACAACGGCGTCAGAAGTCGTTGAGGTTGAAGTAGAAGTTGTTGTACTAGAAGTAGTGCTCGTAGAGGTGGTACTTGTCGAAGTCGTAGTTGAAGTTGAAGTGGTAGAAGTGGTGGTAGTGGTGGTAGTGGTGGTGGTAGTTGGCTTGGCCAAGACATTTCCTTTGGAATCAGTTAAGATGATTCCGTCCACATCCGTATTTACTTTGGCCACGAAATCGTAAGTTTGGCCGCTCACAATCACACCACATCCGATTGGGATGGTATTAATCTACGATGTTTGATGTTATTAAATAAACAAACAGCAAAGATGATGACCTCACCAAGGATTCAAGTTTGCCCATAAGATAATTGATACGAGCTGTGCTCCCAACGGTTGCAACGTCGCAATGTGCATCAAAACAATAAACAACCTTGGCAAGGCCAGTTTCAGCATTGCGACAAAGAGACTGCAATGATTCCAAGGTGAAAGAAGAAGAACCAGCTACATCATAGAAGCATTTTCTTGCACATTCACCTTGATCACCAAGAGAAGCGAGCTGTGAGTTAACTGTGGACACGGCCTTGTCTGCAGCGGATTGACCTGCAGCCGCGGCAAAGGGGGTCTGGGCCACAAAGAGACCGAGGATAACGGCAGGAGAAATGATCATGATTTTTGGTTTGAAAAAAAGACGGGATCAGACAGGCTGTTTGGGATTTTGGGATTTGCCTGGGATGAGCCTGGGATTGACCTGGTTTTGAGGTGCACCCTTTCCGATTGACAAATATTATCCACTGGCGAAATTAGGTATTTATCTGCATCAGATGATTTTTGAATGCATTTCCTGTCAACAAGTCTTGACATTGTCATCCACAAGCCAGTGGCGAAGGAGGGGCAGCAACACACCCCACCACACATTGAGAATACAATAAATGAGCAATCAGAACACAAGCAAAACAACAGTAATAATTAAAAGATGCCACCAAAGAGAAAAGCCGCGCCGACCCGCGATGCGTCACCCACGCCAGCACCCGCACCACCAACAACAACGCGCACAACTCGGCGCTCTGCCGCAGCCTCTGCCGCCCAAGCCCAAGCCCAAGCGCCAGTTCAAGCCCAAGCACCGGCCGCCACTGCCGCCGCCGTGTCGCCATCGCCGCCAAAGAAGAGCCGCCGAGCACCGCCAAAGTCGTCAAAGAAGAAGGACGAGCCAACAGCCGATCAAGACGACAAAGAAGAAGACAAAGTAGATGACAAGAAAGAAGATAAAGAGGAAGAGGAAGAAAAGGAAGAAGAAGAGAAGGAGGAAGAGCAGCTTATTGTGAAGGCAATCAAGAAGGGAAAGGCCGTGAGTCCGCTTCTTCAATCACCCTCTTTCTTAACCACTCTCTAACACATCGTTCACCTAAAGCCTGTCGACTCAGGTGCGCCTGGCTCAATCACGTCTAGCTACCATGTCCTGGAAAAGGATGGCATCGTTTATGGTACGTTGACATCTCCAAACACGAAACTGGTCCACACACACCAAAACTAACACTCTAAACACAGACGCCCTTTTAAACCAAACGAACATTAACGCAAACAACAACAAGTTCTACGTCATCCAAGTCCTCAAACACGACTCGCAAAATACGTATATTGCTTGGAACCGGTGGGGTCGTGTCGGTGCTGGTGGTCAGACGGCTTCTCCTGCGTTTAATAACCCGGATGATGCTATTCATGCTTTCGAGAAGAAGTTTTTGGATAAGGTGTGTTTTTCATTGTTGTTGGTGTTTCATGAGGGCATAGTAGTCTGCGCAGGATGAAATCTGGCAGATTCAGATAATGGTCAATTGTGTGCGAGCGCAGTGAACTGTACTTCGTGAATCAATGGCACGCATCTGTCACAACTTACACTCACCTTACGTAATCCAATAGACTAAAAACCATTGGGACAACCGCTCAAACTTTGTCAAACATTCTGGAAAATACCATCTCCTTGAACGTGATTGGGGAGACGATGATACTGAGGAAGCCCTTGCTGGTGTGGAATCCAGCAAGGAAGAACCCATCAAATACCCAGATTCTAAGTTGGACCCAGCTGTTCAGGTGTGTCCTCGTAAAAATTGCTGAATTATGGGGCTCAAAATTATGTATAATAGGATCTCGTCAAACTCATTTTCAATTTGGAAGTCATGGAACGTGAAATGACTGAAATTGGATATGATGCCAAGAAGATGCCACTTGGAAAGCTGACCAAAAAGACGATTCAAGAAGTGAGTATTTACTGCACTCTCATTTGCAGCACCATTTATCTTTATCGTCTCAAAGGGATACCTCGAGCTCAAGAAAATCTCTGAAGAACTCTCGAAACCCCGACCCAACTCAACAATCCTCGCCGAACTCTCCTCCGCCTTCTACTCCATCATCCCGCACAACTTTGGAATGCGAACCCCAGAATCCATCAACACCGCCCCAAAACTAAACGCCAAACTCCGCATGGTCGAAGCCCTCGGCGACATTCAAATCACAACCACACTCCTCAGCTCCAAACTCGATCGCACCGTGAACCCCGTCGACGGCAAATTCTCGAGCCTAAATATCGGCATGACCCGTATCGATAAATCCAGTGACGTCTTTGAACTCGTTGAACGGTACACAAAAAACACGCACGGACACACGCACAGCTCGTATAAACTTGCTGTTGAAGAGGTGTTTGAGTTGGAGAAGAGTGATCAGTTTGATGAGTTTGGGAAGTCGTTGCATAACCATAAGTTGTTGTGGCATGGGAGTCGGTTATCTAACTTTGTGGGGATTTTGTCGCAGGGGTTGCGTATTGCGCCGCCGGAAGCGCCTGTTACTGGGTATATGTTTGGGAAGGGGGTTTATTTCGCGGATATGGTTTCTAAGTCTGCAAACTATTGTTTCACGAGTCCGAGCAATAATACGGGACTGTTGTTGTTGTGTGAAGTTGCGTTGGGTGATGAAAATGAGCTGGTAAGTTAACTCCTTGTCGTTTACGATCAGTTTCACTGACTTGAATTTCGTGCTGTAGTACCAATCCAGTTATCACGCTGATGAAGAAATGAGAAAGAATAAGAAGCATTCGACGTGGGGTAAAGGACGCACGAAGCCAGACCCATCTGGATCCGTTACGCTCCCTAACGGCGTTGTTGTGCCATGTGGAAAGGGCGTCCGTGAATCAAATCCAAACTGCGCGTTGGAGTACAATGAGTTTATTTGCTATGACTTGAAGCAAGTGCGGTTGAAGTATTTGGTCAAGATGCGGTTTGATTACGGACGTTGATTTGTTGTTGATGTTGGTTTTTGATTTCAAGTAAAGTGGGGGTGTTTATTACTTTTGTTATAGAAAGAGATTGTCCGAAAGATGAACTGGACAGGTGGCAACGGAAGAACGGGGATAGGATGAGGAACAATGGCAACGTATGGTCGAGCACGTGTCGTGTCCAAGGTGAAGACAACATCAAAGGCGAAAGGAGTAAGGGTTGTACCACTGCCACCAACTCGAAGGTCGCCACTGTTTACGCGTCTTGCACGAGGCGGCGCAACGGCGTCCAGTGACTTGACGCTCCTTTCATCATCCGTCGACACTATTCCAAAGTTGGCTTCAAAGCGGCGAAGACGAAGTGGTAGAGCCGTTGTTTTGGAGTCTCCCAAAAGAATCCAGGCGCACAGCGACGCAGACCCACTTCCAGCACAACTACTCAAGAAACTATTGCTTCCAGTGAATCGCAGTCCTCGTCCGATTCTGGAACCAGTCGCGTCTTCTCCGTTAGCTGTCTCCCTCGACACTGCTCTCCTATCCCCATTGACGATTCACGAACCATCTCCAAGGATTTATCAATCGCCGAAAAAGGCATCAAAGTCGCGCTTGAAGAATCTGCAATCGGCGTCCAAGAAGTCGTCTTTCCATCCACACCACCAAATTCAATCTTCTTCTTTGAAATCCCCAATCAACAAACGAAACAAGAAATCTCCCAATAAATCTGTTCGTGCGGAAACCGACTGGATGGCAATGTTGTGGCCACAGGATGCACGGAACAAGCCATTGTTTGGTAGTGGAGACGCGTTGGAGGAAGAGTCGGAGGATGGACAAGCCAAACCGATTGCAAGTCGTGTTGATGAGGTTGATACTATTTTGTTGTTGGAGGCGCATGTGAAGGAGCTTGAGAGTCGGATTGTCAAGCTGGAAAGTATGTTGGATTTTTAACAAGCCATTTGAACTTGTCTGTACTAGTTCTTTATTGATTGGATGACAAGATCCTTTTGTCCAAATTCTTTTCTGAGAATGAAAGGCACTAGTCGGTTGAGCACATCGAGCGACAACGAACGCGCGCCACTTCTTCGCGACTCAACAACAACGTCGAATTCAGTTGAACTCGAACCCGAACTCGAACGAGAACATGCGCAAAGTCCCACTGTTCCCTTTTCTTTAGGACCAGTTGGACCAGGTCAGGCATCATCAGTGGTGACTCAGACGCAGATCCGAGACTGGTCGTCGCCGGTGCCGCGTCGCTCTTCGGATGTCCTTGCGATTATTGCCTCAGGTAACAAACTAGTTTACTTTGATTGCGAGGCCTTTCGTTTTAATGCTCTCTTGCTTTCGTGGCAGCCGAGTCGTTCCAGCGCGACCTGAACTTTGTATCGCATCCACAGTCACAGTCACACGGACTGGGACATCCTCTTGCCCTGAAGCAGGACCAGTTCCACACTAGGAAACACTCGCCTCCGCCTCGATTGGCCTCATCTGCTGTAAGCTTACCTGGTTTGCTGTCGGAAAGCTGGCTAACAGTAGCGGCACTAGTCGTCAGCAAATACCCCTACTTTGCCCCAGCAACACCACCTAAGCACACATCTCTATGCCCAGTCGACTGATTCTTTTCTCGATACAAAGTCCTCATCTTCCTCAAATCTTTCTATGTCGTTGCCGCATCTTTCTCCACAACCAATCCAGATGCTCAACTTTTCAAGGCTGGCAGCTGAAGAAGGTGCTGATGTCGCTGCCTTTGGATCTCCTTCGCCAGTTACTGGTCCTGGAGCTAGTTTGGCTGCAGTTGGGTCGGCTAATTCGCAGCAGCGACTCTCTCAACATCAACACTCTCCAGTCCCTAGAATGCACAACCGCGACCAACGTCAGCCACAACACTTTCAAAACCACGACGAAATAATTGCCGATGATGTTACTGAAGGTTCCCTTCCTCATTCTCTTTTCCCTCATCAGCTCCTTCTAAAATAGCTGTACAGAAGGTGACCGCGACTCAAACTACCCATTCCGAATTTCCCACCAACTCGACTACGACGCAATCGCCGACTACCTCACATCCGTAACCCACGACAGCACAGAATTCTACACCTCCTACCACACCCACACAACCCAACACCTCCAAAAACAACGCCGCGAAACCCGCCACCAACACCCAGACTGGTACTACCACCAACAACACCAACGCTTCACATTCCACAGCGACGCAACAGAAACAATCCAAAGCCCCTACTTTGAAACCCTCCCCTTCACCACAACATTCGACCGCCCCGTCAACGAAATCCTCCGCGCAGGGCCGTTCTGGCTCGACGTGTGTAACCCGACTCCAGAAGAAATGAGCACGCTTGCCCGCGTTTTCAGGATCCATCCGTTGACGACGGAGGATATCCAGACGGAAGAGACGAGGGAAAAGTGTGAGACTTTCCCAGGGTATTATTTCATTACTATACGGAGTTTCGACGCGGACGCGTATAGTATGACGTATATGCAGCCTATTAATGTGTATATTGTTGTGTTTCGGGAGTGTGTTTTGAGTGTGAGTGTTTTTTGGGGGTTCTTTTTGTGGTGTTTGTGTTTGCTCACGATTGATTACACACTAGTTCCATTCCCAGCCGATTATTCATTTGAATAATGTGTTGCGTCGGATTGAACAGTTGAAGGTGTATGGAATGAGTATTAGTCCGGATTGGTTGAATTATGCGCTGATTGATGATATCACTGACGGATTCATGCCTTCACTGCGACACATTGAGTTGGAGGTGGACGCAATTGATGAGTTGGTCTTGATTCTCAAAGATCGTGAACAAGTTGAGTGGTTCCTCTTTGAATCCACTCTTGTAAATTCTTATGTTATTTTTGGCAGAGTGATATGTTGCGACGTATTGGACACGCGCGAAAGAAGGTTATGATGTTGTTACGGCTCTTGATTACCAAGACGGATGTCATCAAAGCAGTTATTAAGCGGTGTGCACAGCGGTTGGCTCCGGACAGTGAGACGACGTTGTATCTTGGCGATATTCAAGGTAAGACTTTGAATCTTGTAATCATCCGCACCTAATGAGTCAACCCCCCCTATCACAGATCACATATTAACAATGGTTCAAACGTTAAACCACTGTGAAAAGACACTTACACGATCTCATTCAAACTACCTTGCCCAAATCAGCATCGAACTCACGCAAGCTTCCAACCGAACAAACGACGTTGTAATGAAAATGACGGCGTTAGCGTCGATCCTAGTTCCCCTGAATATCATTACGGGTCTGTTTGGAATGAATGTGAAGGTTCCTGGAGAGGAAGGGGAGACTTTAGTTTGGTTCTTTTGTATCGTGGGGTTTATGGCGTTTCTCGCGTTTGTTTCGTATATTTGGTTGAGGAAGAATCTGCATTAAAAGCAAAGTATTTTCGGTTTGTTTGTGTTGTTTTTGAAGGAGGGTTTATTGCAAGCGAAATATGAATGAAATGCAAGACATTAAAGGAGAGCGAAAATCAAAGCTGCAATTGTTAAAGATGCCAATCCTTTAGTCGCTCCACTGACATCAATCTTGGTTAACGTCGTGGCAGCTGTGCTAGCAGCCGTTGCGGAATATACTGGAGCCGTCACGGTAGGAACAACTGGTGCAATGACAGTCGAAGTAGCACTGGCAGAAGGAAGCTTACAAGTACCAGGAGCCCCAGCAATAGGTGGACCGTTCACTGGTTGCATGAATTCAACACAAACAAGCCCCGGCTTGCAAACAGCACTGTTTGGAAATACTTGCTTGCACTGTCCACCCACATCACTCTGTTTCAACGCGCAGATTCCTTGTGCTCCATCAACGCCAGATGCAGTGATACAATCCAAATTCGATTCACAGACTGCTTTGGCAGGTCCGCCACAAACCCCTCCAACTGGAGATGGCTTGATAGTTGGAACTTGACATGTTCCAGGAGTACCAGGACGAGGGATTCCATCTGCTGGCAACACAGGATCAACGCAGACTAACCCGGCCTTGCAAACAGCGCTGTTTGGAAAGTCCTGCTTGCATTCTCCGCCGACATCGTTTTCCTTGAGCTTGCAGATTCCTTGGTTTCCAGTAGTGGGAACACAGTTCAAATTGGATTCGCAGACTGAGTCTTGACCAGTTACGTTGCAGATTCCGCCAACTGGGACTGGCTTTAGATCCGCTGCAGACACAGTGAGGGCGGTAGAGAGCACGTAAGCAGCGATGATAGTTATTTGCATTTTTGCCAGGTTTTGTTATTTTAGGTTGATGTTTGGTGAAGGGAAACTGTGAAGATGGGTACACGGTTTATGTAGACCCGCCAAAGTAGCCGCGCGAGTTCAATATATAGCTGACCGCCGGCGCAGGACTTTCATCTCCAGTAGGACTTTCATCTCCAGTAGAGTCAACGTGACTGTCGCATTTGGCTGGGCACAGCCACAGGAACTTCATCTCCACGCAAAATTTCTGCTGATATGCC
This sequence comes from Rhizoclosmatium globosum, assembly GCA_002104985.1. Classification (NCBI taxonomy): domain Eukaryota; kingdom Fungi; phylum Chytridiomycota; class Chytridiomycetes; order Chytridiales; family Chytriomycetaceae; genus Rhizoclosmatium; species Rhizoclosmatium globosum. The sequence continues at coordinate 93,602 of MCGO01000071.1, read as the reverse complement.
ACAAAATAATCCTTTCTTCTTCCAAATACGTTATCACTCATTTTGCAAAATGTCTTAAAGTCAAGTGAGTTGTATTTTCATCATTTGATAAATAGAATAGGGAAGAGGGGAAGAGGCCAGGAAACCGCTCGAAAGCAGTATTCCCGATAGAAAAATTATAGTCCCACGAACCCCCGAGGGAGTTGTGCACAGACGGGCCCAGCAACGTGTGTGCAATGGCCAAACCCATCCATGGAGAACCGGCCTTCTTGATCACCGGCACCTCCGACTCAGGTAAGTATGCTTTCCAAATGAGAGAAAGAAGCGGTTTTTATTCTTGTTGGACGTGCGCAGTCCGTAGTCGAAGTTGCACAATCGTCTTTTGTCTTTTGTTCATAAAATACCTGATCCTAACCTTCACAACCATCAATCTTTTCCCCCTTTTGAATACTCCTCACTTTCATGATAATTCCAAACAGTTTCGTCTTCATGTAGAACAAGGCGCCAAACATTCCCAACACAAACCAATATGCGCTTAAAAGCAATACATCAATATTCGTCCAAGTATACGCCGCTAACAACAATAAGGAAATCACGCCTGCATTGGCGGATATGATTCCGTAACGGGAAATGGTCCGGAATTTCTGGTTAGTTTCAGTTATTGTTGATTCTGCTCCTCTCGTTCTGTGCATGAATTTGATGAACGCAACAAGCATGAGAAAATATATAACAAGCATTAAGAGAGCTGCTATTGCAACCGCGCCGTTGATGATTAGGCGCATCATATAAGGATTGAAGTGGCCGTAGATGATTGCAGCTATAATTGCTGGAATTGCTTGAAAGTATAAAATAAATGGACTCAATTTGACTAATACCAGGATAAATGGATAGCGTTTGGGATAAACTTTGTTCAAAAGGGATCCAGCCAATTTCCTAAATATTTGGGAGTCAAAACTGTTCAGTACATGAATCCTTACCAAGAAAAGAATACGTAGGCGTATTCTTGTGTTGCCAGAGCTGTTAGTTTGATGGACTGCCATATATAATACTTTGTTTCAGCTCTCTGCTTCAAACGATAACGCATTGCTTCCGCAAAAAATACGACAATGAGGGAAGATATCATGCCAATTAATGATAAGTTGACTGAAGTTATTAGTTTCATACGTGCTCGTTTCACTTCAAAGTGGACAATGAATAAAACGAGGCAAAGAAGAGAAAGTGCAGCAAAAACTATTGTTGCCAAATACATGTGTTCAAGTGACGTTAAATATTCTATACTAGAACCAGTAGTCGTATTTGACTGAATGTCAGTCTTCAGGTTGTTTGAGGATTCCATGGCTTCGTGAACAATGCAGATGAAAGAAGACAATGAAGAAAGAAGAAAAGTTATCTGGAATCGAGAAATGGAATTCTTTTTTTTAAGGTAAGGTTAAATTTAATCGCGAATGATGGGAGAGAAGGAAGAGACGACGGCGTTCCTGGGCGGCCACTCTCACAGCCACAAGAAGGAGCACCGACACGGACACGGCCACGGTGACTGTTGTGACGATGATGAAGAAGTCAGAGCGAATGTGATGGCACCACAGATGGTTCCAGTTCCGAATGAAGCCGGTTTGTACCTTCCTTCGTTCATCATAACACACATCACTCTTTACTCAGGGCACTAACCCTCCTTACGCACTCCCAATGCAACCTTAACCAGACCTGGACCTCTTCCAGGCCTCGCAGCACGGCCTTCTCAACCGGGTCAAGGCCCTGATCGAAGAAGGCTCAATCGCCGCAGACGCTGTCGACAGGGAAAACTGCACCGCGCTTCACTGGGCCGCAATTGTGAGTTTGGTTGTGGATTGATTCGCCGTGATCTGGTCTCACCTGTCAACTTTCTCTGCCTCAAATCAAATAAACAGAACAACAGAATCGCTGTGGCAAAGTATCTTGTTGAACACGGTGCCGATGTGAATGCAATTGGTGGTGACCTGCTCTCAACGCCGCTTCAGTGGGCTGCAAGGTGATTGTCCTTTCCTCACTGCCACATCTGCCACAACTCCGACAATCACATCACCTTAACAATTCAACTTTCCTATCAAATGCAGGAGCGGGCAAATTCAAATGGCCACATACCTCATGAAAAAAGGCGCGAACCCAAACCTCTACGATAAACAAGGATACAACTCCCTCCATCTCGCGGCTCATGCTGGTCATGCTATGATGATGATCTACTTGATTGTGATGGGTCAGGATGTAGATACTTTGGATACTATGGGACGCACGAGTTTGATGTGGACTGCATATCAAGGAAATTCAGAAGAATCCATGAAAGTCCTCATTAAGCAAGGTGCTCTTTTGGATCGCACTGATAGCACTGGAATGACTGCACTGCATTGGGCGGTAACTATCTTATCATTTCGTCATCCAAAATTCTAACTAGAAACATATTTTTCTAAGGTTGTATCCAACCACCTCAAATTCGCTAAAATCCTCATCGATGCGGGAGCGTCGACAGATATTAAAGATCCGAATGGAAAGACTCCTGGTGATTGGGCAAAGGAACGAGGATTGGATCAAACTTACGACAAGCTTGTTGAGATTGCGCAAGGAAAAGCTGGACAACCTCCTTTCTCTTTGGTATGTCTATTTTGCATCATTCCGTTCATGTACTTAACTTGAATTCCAGGCTACAACAAACCGCATCCTTTACGCGATTCCATTTATCTTGTTCCCAGTCATTGTCACTATTTACGACTCAATGCCATGGTTCTTTTCCGTTCCTATTACTCTCGCAATCCTCATTGTAACCGTCGTATATGGTGTTGTTCGATACTTGCTCCAAAACGGACGAATCAAACTCAACTTGACCCCCTTCCTCACAAGTATACCACAAGCTACTCTTGTGTACTGTGGTATGACGTGGGTCGCAATTCTGCCATGTGAGTGGTTGTATTCCAATTCATCATTCTCTAAACTTACATGACAGACACTGGATATCTATACATGCGTCAACTCGCTTTCATCACTTTGTATTTCACAACTGTGTATCTGTTTTACGCCACAATTACAGGCGACGCTGGTTTGCTTCGAAAGTTGACTCCAGGAGACGAAGAGCACAAGAAAACTGTGATTATGCTCGCTGAAGATGGAACTTTGAACTCCAGAAGCTATTGTACAACATGTTGTGTAAGTTTCCGGTGTTGACCTGTTTAATAGAAGCTGTACCAACCTTATTTCAACAGATTCGTAAACCGCTGCGTGCGAAGCACTGCAAGTTCTGTGATCGTTGCATGTCTAAGTTCGATCACCACTGTCCTTGGATTTTCAACTGTGGTAGGATTCTCTTCGTCCTATAACTGTACAATCTAACATCGATCAACAGTTGGTGCCAAAAATCACAGATACTTTCTGCTTTTCGTTCTTTGTATGCCGCTCCTCTCTTGGCTGTTCCTTTCCATCGTGTACAATTGTAAGTCAACGGTTACAGAAGTGAAACACTTAACTTTGCACACTAGACTTCACGATCGCAGTTCCTGCTCACCAAACCTATCCAGCAACATGCTTCCTCCCCAAATCCGTCTGCCAAAACTTTGCCTTCGACACAAAGACAATGGTCATGGGTATTTGGGTCTTCTGCAACTCCCTATGGATGTTTTTCCTCTTCTGTTCCCAGTTTTACCAAATCTCAACCGCAATGACAACCAACGAAGTTGTCAACTGGCATCGTTTGTCGTACTTAGTACACCCTGAGGACGTCGACAAGGCCCCATACCAGAAACGAAAGCTGAATCCATTTGACAACGGCCCCATCGCAAACTTGACTGAATTCGTGCTCGACTTCCCAGGAATAGATTGGAGAAATGTACACGAGGTTCCCCCAAAGTATAGAAAACAGATGGAGGTTTAAAAAAGTTTGTTTATTATTGGGGACCAAGGTTGATTTTACTTTTCAGTTCCTTATTTGTATTACCCCATATAAAGATCAACTCCCTCTCTTTCGTTTAACCCCAGAAGTTGTTCTTTCCTTCTCTAGCCGCGTTATTCGCCTCCCTCTTTGCACCGGACTTGACGATATTTCGACTCCGACCACCAGTCTTAGCAGCTGACTTTGCGCCTTTCCCCATCATACCCTTCTTGACCCTCTTTCGAATTTCATCAGCGTCCAATTTCGTGCTTGTCGTTGATGATTTAGACGGTGTAGGGGACGATGCTCGGACTCGGCTGAGAGGGTCGCGGAACGGTCGTCGCTCTTTATTCGAGTTTCGGTAAATTTCGTCATCTTCGCTGTTTTCTTCCTCGCTTTCTCCGTCTTCCGGTTCGGATCCGGAGTTGAAAGTTACTCTAGGTTCGTCCATTTTGAGAGATTCGATGCTGTTGCTGACTTTCTGTTGGGGTGTTAGTTTCGATTGAAATTTGGAATTGAGGAACCGTTACCATGACTGTGTCGTCAGTTGGGAATCCATCACCAGAGTCCAATCCCTTCAAATCAGGGTCTTCAAATACATCGTCCACACCGTATCCTTGAGACTTTTCGAATGCTTTCTTGAATTCCCGGTCGTCAAACTCCTCTTCCTCTTCTCCATCTTCCTCCTCTGAGTCGGAGACAAGCTCTTCATCAAATTCGTCTTCATTAGCGTCATCCTCTTCCTCCCGGATTCTCGCTTCTTCATCCATGAACTGTAATACTAATTAGATCTTGCTAATTCCATTACTGTGGTCTTACTTGTTCAAGCTCGTCTTGGTGTTTCTTTGTGAATCCAGATGCAGCAACCTGCACATCCAAGCTGAACTCACGCTCAGTATCCCGGGAGAATCGAGGGTAAATAGAACTTTCATAGTTAAATCGCTTCCTGAAGAAAGCTCGGATACATTCGACATCACGGTTGAAGTACCTAAAAATTCAATCAGCTTGAAATCCAGAAGGCACTTCGATTCTCCTTACATTTCAGCATTCCTGTGCGACGTTGACACCATTTGCGGGAAATCAATCAACACAGGCTCTCCCTCCTCAGATACAAGCAAATTGAATTCATTAAAATCTCCATGAATCAACCCCGCACACGCCAATCGCACAATCAAATCCATCAACTTGCTGTAAAGCTTTCCCGGCTCTGCAATTTCACTAATCTGACACAATGGGAAGGAATCAACAAGACTCATGACAATACAGTGTCGGTTCTGGTCATATGGAGTTGGGACAGGGAATCCGTTCTCGTACAGGACTTTCATAAAAGCGTATTCCTTCATGGCAGCTAGACGGGCCATGTATTGCCACGATCCTGTTTTACGGTTTCGGAGGTAATCACGTTTCGATTTGATTGTTCGGAATGAAATTCGACCAAGACTGGAATAGGGAAACTCTCAGCTATCCAGCATAATAAGAATGTAAAGCACATACCGATGGATTTTAAGGACTCGTTGCTCTTCCTCCTCGTTCGCGACAATCAAAATATCGGATTCCTTTCCAACACCGATTTGGTTTCCGACAGAGTGAATGGATCCACGTTTCGTCATTGTCTTCAGTGCCAAGTAATCGAATCCTCCGTAAGTTAATCGATAACCATCGTCTGAAGAGCAGAGTCAGTCAAAGTACGAGATATCATCCACACTCACATCGAGCATTCTTCTCCCTCGACACAAAGTTATGCTTTGCCAAGTGACTCAACACTTTCTCAGTTCCACCATGCTTCAATGCCGCAATATGGCCAATCAGAGCCGTTGGAACAATCTCATGGTTTCGGGATCCCATTTCAACCTAACACATACGATCAGCTTCCAAAACCAGCCTTTGTACGGTATCTTACCGCAGTAAGGACTCGATAATCATCGCTGCTGAGGTATCGCACAAGCTTAGCGTCAAGCTTCATAGTGGAAAGGGTTGGGGGTGAGTTCTGAAAAAACAAAAAACAAAAAAGTAGAAGAAAGGAAGAGAAAGGAATAGATTGAACGAATTTGATATTGAGAAAAAAGAAATCTCTACTATTCTGTACGTCAGGCCAACCGTAAATCCGCGAATATGGACTCAAATGAACATCAACCCCCCACGGATTCGTTAGCACCGATTCTACCAACTGAAGCATCAACCGTTCCAGAAAAAAATGTTTCCGGAGTTTCTTCTGCCTTAGACTGGCTTTCGTACTTGATTCCAGTATTTCAGTGGGGTCGGACTTACAGCCTAACCGACAACTTTCTCAAAGACGTGTTGGCCGGGTTAACCTTATCAACGCTTGTAATCCCACAAGCAATGGCATACGCCGGTAATAGTTGACGCGCATGAAGATGTATTCGCTGATGTCAATCTCCTCAACAGTCATGACATCCTTACCACCCGTATATGGACTATACACGGCGATATTCCCGCCTCTTATTTTCTTTTTCTTTGCGCCAAGTCCGTTTCAGAATATCGGTATTTTCACTTAACGGTCAAAGAGTGTTTACTGAAATCCACGCTTGTAGGTCCTTACGCTGTCGTGTCAGTCATGGTTTCACAAGCAAGCACGTCTTCAATGTTATGGCTCATAGAACGAAACCCGAATATACTCCTTCTATCCAACACCACCGTTAACGGAACTGATACTTTTCTATCAAATGGACTACCTGCATCCCTACAAACGGATTACATAGATATAGTCATGCTCATAACATTTATAGTCGGAATCATACAGTTCATAGTCTGTATTCTCGGTCTCGGAACGCGCCTTGCCAGTTTGATTCCTGATTGCCTGATTTCAGGATTTATGGCCTCCAGTGGAATATGTGTGCTAGTTTCTCAACTGAAATCTATATTTGGTATCTCTGTAAAACAGTTTGAAGGAGCGTTCAGTTTGATTCTGACCGTAATTGAAATCTTGAAGAACTTGCCAAGTACAAATCTATGTGCGTTAGGACTTGCAATTGCAGCATATGTATTCATGATAGTGATACAACGCGTGGAAATATATGTGAAAACTCGGCTATCGAAATCTGAATCTCCTACACAAAGCCCCATTCCGCAAAAACCTCCTGTCGCTGTTACTGACGTCATACTCACTGTTATTTTCGTCGCGTTAATTACCATGTTCTTTGATTTACCGTCCCTCTATGGAGTCAAAACAATCGGCCCAATCCCAAGTGGATTCCCAACACCAATCGTTCCTTGGGCACTGTTAACCTCACTTCCAGCAGATCAAGCATCCGAGTTAATCTTCCAAATATTTCCTGACTGTATTTCCCTAGCCCTCGTATGTTTCGTCACCACATACTCAATCTCGAAAACCTTTGAAGTGAAGGCTGCCCGAATTTCAGTAACTTCGAGAGATAAGTCTACTTCACCACCAAATAATTCACAAGATCTTCTTGCATTATCGCTATCAACAATATTCTCTTCGTTTTTGAGTTCATATGTTCCATGTGGAAGCATTTCTCGAAGTGCCCTCTTGGCAAACCAAACAAATGTAACAACGCCTGTCGGATCTCTTGTCGCTGTAATTTGTGTAACAATAATACTACTCTTCTTGGGATCATGGTTTCAAAGCGTTCCACTCTCCAGTCTCGCCACCATCGTTATTGTTGCCCTTTTTGGAGTATTGGGAAAGATTCGAGCTGGATTTTCGTTAATTAAGGAAGCAAGAGATCAAGGTCGACAAGTGATTGAAGCCATGAAAGTTGTAAAAAGTGAGATGGTGTATGAGGGTGGTATGACGGGAGGTGAGGAGACGAAAAACATAGTAGCGAAACCTCAAGATGACACAAACAACAGGCAATTTGTAGTTTGTGACGTGGAAGAAGATCCTGATGCAATCACTCCCATCAAGGTTGATGAAGAAGAAGAGCCTGAAAAAGTATCAAGCCCTTGCGATCGCAAAACGGAGCTGTATCTCCTTCGTCTCAAATTAATTGGGGTTCATAGAGATGTTATCGTATGGTGGATAACATTTGTTATAGTTATTGTGTTGGATGCAGGAACTGGAATTCTTGTTGGAATGCTTGTATCGTGTCTATTTCTCGCACTAGAGTGCGGTCGCAGTTCAATGACTTCGTTAAGCTCATAAATAATTGTCTCAATAAAGGCGAAGCAAAAGTGGGTTTAGTGGTTGAGTCGATTGCACCATCCAAACAATGACGACACGAAGACACTCGCCAGAACTTCCGCCAGAACTGCTGCTTCAATCGAGTCACTTAATCGCCGCGATGCATCGTCCAAGTCGAACGAGTGTCCACTCTCGCCTGACACGACTCACACGAGTGCTTCCCGTCTTTGTCTGGGGTCGCAGCTACAGCTTCAGCGACAACTTTGTGAACGATCTTCTCGCTGGTTTGACCGTGTCGACGCTCGTGATTCCACAGGGAATGGCGTATGCGGGTGCGTTGGTGTTCGTTGGGTCGATTGAATTTGATGGAGAACTGATGTCACGTCAATATCAATCCAGTCACTACCTCGCTTCCTCCAGTTTACGGTCTATACACCTCAATATTCCCTCCTCTTGTCTTCTTCTTCTTTGCTCGGAGTCCGTACCAGAATATAGGTGCGTTCGGACACTATGTGTGTGAGTCATGAAGTTGACCACACAAAACAGGTCCAACAGCTGTAGTATCCGTCATGGTTTCGCAAGTTTGCACTTCCGCAATGACTTGGCTGAAAGAGCAGAATCTTCTTTCACTCCAAGCATCTGGAACTGAAGCCCTAGCACAAACTGTACTCAAAACAGAGTACGCCGAAGTCGTGATGCTTGTTACATTTCTAGTCGGAATAGTTCAATTTACAGTATGCAGTCTGGGTCTTGGTGCTCGACTAGTTACGTTGATTCCCGATTCCCTTGTGTCCGGATTCATGGCGTCAAGCGGGATTTGCGTCCTCGTAATTCAACTGAAAGCAATATTCGGAATCGCAGTGCAGCAGTTTGATGGTTCTTTCAGTTTGATTCTAACTCTCTTTGATATCATCAAGAAATTACCCACCACAAATCTATGTTCATTTGGCCTCGCCGTGTTGGCGTATATATTTATGCTCGCTATTCAACGTCTGGAGAGATACCTATCCGTTCATATACCCCGTTGGATCTCGAATACCCGTTCTGTGTCTTCATATGTTTCGTTAGACTCTGAATCCATTATACCAAAGAAGCCCCCCGCTCCTGTCACAGACGTCATACTCACAGTCCTCCTCGTCGCATTCATAACTATATTTTTTGATCTCCCCAACACCTTTGGCGTAGAAACAATCGGTCCTATTCCCTCTGGCTTTCCAACACCAACCCTACCATGGGCAATGTTGACTAGACTCCCCTTAAAAACCGTAGCAAAACTCATCTTGAAAATTCTTCCGGACTGTATATCCCTTGCCCTCATCTGCTTCGTCACCACATTCTCAATTTCCAAGACATTTGAATCAACAACACACACACCAGATCATGCTTCAGCAAACGACCACTCACAAGACCTTGTCGCAGTATCATTCGCAACAATTGGGTCATCGTTCCTAAGCGCGTATATTCCGTGTGGCAGTATATCACGAGGAGCTCTCCTAGCAACTCAAACAAACGTCACAAGCCCTGTCGGCTCTCTCGTTTCAGTATTTTGTGTCTCCATCATACTGTTGTTCTTGGGATCTTGGTTCCAAAATGTTCCTTTATCCAGTTTGGGGACTATCGTCGTGGTTGCCTTGTTTGGCGTCCTCGCAAAGATCCAAACGGGATTCGCATTGATTCACGAAGCGAGGGAGCAAAGAAAGATTGTTTGGGAAGAAATCGTCGCTGTGAAGCATGATATGTTGAGACGAAGCGCGTGCACCAATGGAGAAACGCGATGGCTCCTTGATGCTGAAGTTGAGGACCAAAGAACAGTTCAAATTGATCAAGCTGATCTTTGGTTGCTGCGAAGGAAATTTGTTGGATTACACCGTGAAGTTGTTGTTTGGTGGGTGACATTCTTGACTGTGATATTCGTTGATGCAGGCTCGGGTATACTTGTAGGAATGGTAGTTTCATGTTTGTTCATTTTAATTGCTCAGTAAACGGGACCTTGGATGCACTTTTTTTATCCCATTTTTTCAAAATAAAACGCAGTCATCTGAACAATCCGCGTCGCGCTCCGGGTGTATATGTGCTGAAAACTCTGAATATTCTTGAAACAAGGCCCCCTTGAATCTCGTCGGCTGGATTTTTCTGAGATTTTCTGGCGGATTGTTCAGCCTCACACGATCTCCTTTGGGTGTGGCTGGGCAAAAAAAGATCGGACGAAACGACCATAAATAGTCGCACTTCACAGCATCATTATCTGTCGTTAACAGAAAACCGCCCACCTCCGTCTTTAAGCCAGTCTTTGCAACAGAAACCACCATAACTCCAAGAAAGCGCCATGCTCCCACAGCCTGAAGGAACCCCTCCATTCGACATGCGAAAGCCTCTTACCTACATTGCACTACTAATAGGTCCTCTAGCCCTACTTATCAACTTCCTGGTAAACCTCATCCTCCCATACCTCCAATGGTCCCCGAAACCCAAAAAGCTCGTATTCTACCTCTTATCCATACTCCCAGAAACAACTGCATTCCTTTGCTACTGCATCTTCTTCTACCCAGACACATTCGTAAACATGGTACAAGGAAGCAGGCTGTTAAAACTCACACATTTATCCTTCACGTGCAACTTTATCGTCGCGAGCGTGTTTTCGTACAAGATTTTGTATATTGTGGAGATGATACGGTTTGGTGATGAAATGCAGGTGATGTTGAAGGTGTATCATTTGGCGGCGATTGTGTTTGGCGTTGGAGCTGGGTGGGCTACGATTTCGACTGAGAAGGTCTTGTTGGCTCAGTATATTTTGTGGACGGGGGCGTTGGGTGTTATTCATGCGGTGATTCATTGCGTGCCTCATATTTACTTGACGTTGAGGCAGTTTAAGGCTCCGTCTTGTGCTAACGAATGTGTTTGGGTTCTTGAGTGCGTGGCCATTGACTTTGTTTCGTATGGGAAACAATATATTGTATGTGTTTGTGGTGAGATACTTCTGCGTGAGTGTTTTGGATGAGTTTTCGACGTTGTTCTACATTTGGACCGTATTCTCCATTGTAATCTTCTTGGTTTTGGCGGTGACCCAGGTTTGGGCTCATGGTATTTACGTGGCGATTATGAAGAAGGATAGAAAGGAAGCGAACAAGAAGCAGGAAGCGATGGGTGTCATAACTGCAGCATAATGTTTTCCAATTCAAGAATAGGACAGCAAGAATACATACGCAATAAAATATGATGCCTGATTTGATGTCTTACGAATAAAGGACAATGCCATTTCCAAACGGCCCAAATCCTTTCAACTGTATCTCCTCCCGCATTTCGGCTTCAATCAACTCGCTTCTTTTCCCAGTCTTGCGAAATAAATCGAACTATGCGCTCAACTAGGCAAAATTGGCAAGTGGTCCAAACCATTCAACTGTATCTCCTCCCACAATCAGCCTTCAATCTACTCAAAATCAATTAAACTCAAGGTCAAAAGTTCTCTTTTGAGAAGAAACCGAACAGGTAAGGCAAAATCAATGCAATACCTAGAAGAAAGGGAAGGCCAGGGTGTTTCATTCCAAAAAATAACATATTTATCAAATAAATCCATATTCTTCTTTGTCGCCTTTGTGATGGAAGGGGTGACTTCGATGTTCTCTCAAAATGTCAAACAATGTTCCCAAACTGATAGTTTTTGACCTTGATGGCACAGGCAAGCAGCAGTACCCCATGCAATTGAATGGTAACTTATCTGACTAACAGTATGGTGGCCTGAGATGTATATGTTGTGGAGCAGTGGCGGTCCCCCGTTCAAAGCCAATCCCAAAACCGGCGACGTAACCGCCTCAGACGGAACCAAAGTGTTCCTCCTCGAAGACACGCGCGCAATCCTCCAACGTCTCCTCCACGATCCAATCTTTGCAAACTCGAAACTCGGAATCAGTTCGGCAACAGACGAGCCAAGGTGGGCCCAGGACTGTCTCAGACTGATGGAGGTTGAGCCTGGCGTGTCTGTCAAGAGCCGCTTTGCCTTTGAATGCATTAGCAAGGGAAGCAAGCGGAACCACTTTGTTCAGCTGGCAAAGATGTCTGGCATTGACTACTCCGACATGATCTTCTTTGACAACGAACGGGGCCGCTGCCAGGAAGTTGCGCCATTGGGGGTTACAGCCGTGCATTGTCCAGATGGTTTGACGATGGCCGTGTGGAATAAGGGTCTCGATCAGTGGCGGAAGGCACAACAATCATGAACATATTTGACTTACATAGCAATTATGAAGAAGGATAGCGAAAGAGAAGCAGGAGGAAATACTGCAACATAATTTTCCAACTCAAGAATAACATAACGTATGAACAAATGATATTGTAGGAGCCATGACAAGGAAACTAACTGCATAGAAAAAATGAGACTACAAGCTGTAAGAAACAATGGAGAGGACGCAACAGGAATTGGGCACATATGTCAATCCCGAACCCAAGGTTTGCATTTTCCAAAGAGTTTTGTCCATTCCAACACCAAGAATGGATCCATCTGGCTGTTGCTTGGCACGAGTAACCGAGCCAGAGTTTGGAATGTACTGCCAATTAGCATACAAATCAGGTTTGACGTACAATTGATAGTCAAGACCGACACCAAGAATACGCCCATCTGATAAAGCCGAAATATCAAACACTGCACCAGAATTGGGAACATGGTTCCAGCCTCCATTGAGACCCTGGCGGAACCAAAGTTGATAGTCCAAACCTCGTAGTCTTATCGTTCAAGAGAGCAATACTCAAGACACTTCCTGAGTTGGGAACCAATGACCAAGCACCTGTAAGTGAAGTGGCGGACCACAAGGTATGATCTGGAGCAACTCCCACAAATCCAGTCGGGACTTTGATCAAATCAATCAACCCAGCACTGGATTTATCTTTCGTCCATTGCCCATCAAGAGCGTTCTTGGAGTAGAGTCTTGTGTCAGTTCCGATTCCAGTGATCATTGAACCCATAGAACCTAGCTTTCCACCAACAGTATTCCACTGCTGTCCTATAAAATTTCCTGAAAAAAATGTTTTTCAGTGCTTGGATATCAAAGCATGAGAATAAGGGCAGTTAGTTATATCACCCACCTCTAGGGAAATAGTCGCACACCAGCACATTACAACCCTGTCCATTCACCTTGGCGCAACCAATGCTGGTAGTTGCACCCCAAAGCATTTGCGTTGCCTGGTTGTATGAGCCCGGGGACTGAGGAATAGCTTCACCCGACCAGCCTTTGATCAAGCCGGTTACACTGGTAAGCTGATCGACGGGATAGGAAGGAGAGTCTCCCCAGGATGAGGCGATGTTTTGACCGTACTCTCCGTTTGGTCCGAATTCACCGTGGGGGTACGTTGTGTTGATGCACTGTGGATATGTTGCGGATGCTGTTGCCCAACTGACTGCATAGTCTGCAATGTTTGAGGCCCACTGAAGAGGTGCAATGCCGTTACTTGCACGGTATGCATTGTGAAGGTCCACAATCGTAGTGATATCTGCAGAGGTTAAAGCGTTCGGCATACTGTTTGGTCTAGTGGTTCTGGAAACTTATTTCCAGTGATTCCGGGAACTTATTTTGTCGGAGATGCCGAATTTATCACCAGGGTGGTCATCCACCAAAAAAAATGGTGAAAATGGTGAATTTGCATTGGAGGCCGCCACTCATGTCCTAGACATCGCATCACCATCGTTATTGATTCATTAGATTTGTCGGAACTGCGACCATGCAGTCAGTTGTTGCGTCTTGGTCTTCAGCGAAGTTGGTTGTGACACTTATTTCAGACACTTACACCACGTTCAACAGGCCAAATTATCCTCCTATGGCGCTCAATACACACATAAAACATGACTTTATTTCAATGGAAAGGATCCGAGTGACCTTACCGAACGGCAAATACCACTGGGAACGACCAACAATTCCTCCACCTTCTTCATTCCAAAAACATTTCAGTTTAATAAATAAATGTATCTTTAGCTCACCTTAGTCAATGATGAGTATCTTTCATTTCTTCAAGCTTCAAAAATAACTTTGGTCATCCAGCTCTGCTGGACACTCCCAAACGACTCCTTTACAGTTTTTTATCTCTTGATTCTACCATCAAAGCTGTTTGCGGCTTTCTTTACTCTGATTTTGGAGGCATTGGTGGTTTAAGTGGGCTTTTGGCACCGTTTTTTGGACACAAATTCCTTGTGACTCAGACCTTAATTAAGAAAAGTGTCTGGAGAAACTGTTGCTATATGTTTCATAATGCATTTGAGCGAGTAAAATTGTTATTTTTCCATTTATTGATTGTGTAGTTAGAGAAGAAAGAAAACCATCAACTTTCTTTACAGAAGGAAAATAACAAAAGTGTTAGACCAAAATCTGCCCCTATCACGTGGCACCAAAATGCACCAATACACGGTGTTGTGGCTGAAAAATTGGGGGACTACTTAGCTACCGCGTTTTCGAGTTGAGGGCCCATTTTGGGCTCCAAAATTTGTTGAAAGTGAAAAGAGGACGTGATCACCACCCTGGTGCGAATTTATCCCCTTAAAAATTTACCAAAGACGTGTATTTGAATTAAAAAGTATTCACTTCTCTTTCTTGAAACGATAAAGTGCAACGTGATCCCCAATATAGTCTTCAACTCCTTCGCTCCCAACAAACTACCGTTTCACACTCTTGCTTTTGAATCCCTGATCTTTCATTAATGTTAGAAACCCTTCTGAAACACGTGGATCACGATGTTCGTGCCCAATCCACACATCCGTTTTCCAATCACTCAGAGCTGGTATTGTATCCGAAAGTTTGACCACAGACTCCATTGCGAAAAATACATCAGCCCCAAGAATAAAATCAAATGGTGCAATGGATTGAATTTGTTCCGGAATTACAGGAGGCGAATTCCATTCCAGGGAAATAACCATTGCTTTCTTGTTTGCGATGTTGAGGTTGTCGCCAACAGCAGATTTGATTGTATTCTGCCCTGCATTCTTTTTAAGGAGGCCCATCACGTCGGGGTGGTCGATATCGGTCAGGAACACGTTTGCTTCAAGCTTTGCACATGCAAAACCGACTATTTCGGTCCCTGATCCTGTTTTATGGATAGGGGAGCCCTATGATATGTATATTACACAAAGAAGACAGAGTATCAACTAACCAATCACCAAATTTAATCTGCAAAAATGTTTGCAATGTTACATAAAGTATAGCCAAAAGTATCTACTGTACAGACATGAAATTTCAAAAAAGAAATACCTGAAAAGGAAACTAACAATACACCTGTTTAAGTATGTGATGCGATGGTAAAAGGGTGGTTTAGGCGTAACGACAGGGTTTTATTGAAGCGAGGTCGAAGGGAACGTCATGAGTGGGAAGGGTTTTGAGTCCGTCCTGTCCAGTTCACACGTCACGTCAACGTCCGATCGTTTCGACCCTATGAAATTTAAAAAAACAAGCAGCCGCGCTCCAAGAAAACAAAAAGCAAAACAAGAAACAGAAATAAAAACACAAAACAAGGGAGGAGAAGAAGAACTCCTCTAAAATGGATACACGTTACACCCAACCAAGAACAATAATACCTTTTTTTCCTTAAACACATCATAATTTCCCTCCCTTCCATCAGAATAGTTTACTCTTGGTTTGGAGCCGGAGCAGCATCGAGTTCACGTGGAGGGTACTCTTCACGAGAATCATGGACCTGTCTGTGGTCATCTTCCGGATGAGAAGAAGAAGAAGGAGCAGGAGGAGCACGGTCATCATCATAAGGACGACGGTCATCGACATCGGCCCGATGAACAAGGTCATCGTCTCTGTGGATTTGACGGTCGTCCACAATGTGTTGTGGAGGAGGCGGGCTTCTCCTCAAGTCTCTGTCGTCGGTATGGCTGTGACGAGGAACCGGGTCACGTCGGTCGTAGGAACGGGAGCGAGATCTGTAACGTCCGCCGCGGTCTCTGTCTCTGTCTCGAGAGTCTGGTCGTCTGCCACCGCCTCGACGGCCGCGGTCGTCGTCGTAGCGCCAGTTTCGGGACGGGTCTTGCTTCGCCCACTGGATCGTGAGTGGGTAGCCGTCCATTCGGATGCCTTGCATTTCGTAGTAGGCGTCTTCGGCCTAGTTTTGAGTTGAAGGTGGTTTGAGTGTGGGTTTGGGTGAGTGTGAGCAAGGTTGAAAGAGTAGAAGCGAAGCTGGGACGGGAGACAGAGAGCAGACAACAAAGTACACACATCTCGGTAGTCTTCAAACTCAACAAAGGCGTACGGTTTCGCTGAAGAACTCTTTGGCGCTGGAATGTCGCAGCGAACAAGGCGGCCATAGCGCTGTTTGTGCGTGTGTTAGTTAAGGTGAGTGTTAAGTGATGCTTAAACAACTCGGGGCAATACCTCAAATTCGTAGGCCAAGTCTCTGGCGCGGGTTCGATGGCCGAAACCAGCGCAGAAGAGTGTTGTTGGACGGGACATTGTTGCGATTGGAAGAAAGAGTGAGTGAGTAGTTTGAGAACAGGAAAGAAACAAGAAGAAAGAAAGAAAGAAAGAGAGAAAGAAACAACAATCAAATGCCTCCACTAACAATTCGACTTCGCGCTCCAACTGGTCAGGCAAGAATTCAACTGGATCAAGGGACATCGCTGGCTCAGTTGCACTCGCTGGTCTGTCCTTGCTCTTGCTCTATTGAAGCCTAATTAGTTGGGAACTAGGTTGCTGCTGCCCTGGGTCTCGCAGAAGGATCCTTTGGCGTGTCAACCGATGCTAATGGCTCGAATGCTCTGAATTCAACGACTGGATTAAAGTGAGACCATTCCATTCAGATGGATAACAGCTGACAATGAACTTAGACACGGCGATATGCTGTTCGTGTCGCTTTCTCCAGAGACCCGTGCTGCTGTCGACGCTAAGGACTCTCCCATTCAATCGCGTGTTAAACAGGCTCCAATCGATGAACTACTTGTGAAGGAGAAGGGAACAATCGTGCGTAAAATGGATCCAAACTTGTATGCGCGTCCCCTGCTTTGACAACATGATACCCTCACTTACACCCCCTCCCATTCTAGCTGTCGCCACGGAACAACTGGAATGTGTGACTACTGTATGCCGCTCGAACCATATGACCCCAAATACCTTGAACAAAACAAAATTAAACACATGTCATATCATGCGTACCTGAAGCATGCTCTCATTGCAAATAAGACTGCATCTATCGATAGTGCTCAATTCATTCCTCCCCTTGATGAAGACTCCTTTCTTGTCAAGAATCCTTGTCCTGGAAGGACTCATGAACCGTTTCCCAAAGGAATCTGTACAAAGTGTCAGCCTAGTGCTATTACATTGACCAGTCAGGTGTGTGTTTGCGATTTGGAAAGGTGTGAGGAATGAGCTGGATGTGTTGGAGGAATGAACATATAGCGAGTGTATATGAACTAGATTTAACCTTATAGAAATGTTCAAACACTAACTTCAACAAAATAGAATTTCCGTATGGTCGATCACGTCGAATTTGAATCACATGCATTGATTGACTCGTTCATTAAATTCTGGAGAAGCACTGGAGCCCAACGTTTCGGTTTACTCTATGGACGTTACGAACCTTACACAGACAAGGTTCCTTTGGGTGTCAAGGCAGTCGTCTCTGTCATTTACGAACCACCTCAAGAAAATGCGCCTCAGTTTTTGCAGCTCCAAAGCCCAAACCCTCAAGAAAAGAATGTGAATGGACTTGCAACGCATTTAGGTCTTGAGTTGGTGAGAGGAATCAATTGATTACTTTCAGTGTGTTTTTAAATCCGATACGCCAGGTTGGTATGATCTACACAGATTTGGTCGACGACGGTACAGGAAAAGGAACAGTCGTCTGCAAACGCCACAAAGACTCTTACTTCCTCACCTCAGCCGAAGCCCTCTTCTCCGCCCATCTCCAAGCCCAATACCCAATCGCGTCCCCTTACTCCTCCACCGGAAAATTCGGCTCCCGCTTCGTAACAGCCGTCATCACTGGAAACGAAGAAGGCGGCATCGAAACCGCGTGTTACCAAATCTCAAACGTTGGTGTCTCCATGACCCGTGATGGAATCGTGGAAGCAAGTGTAGACCCAAGTCTCGTCCGCGTAAAAGCCAGTTCAAACGCCCAATACATCCCGGAAGTCTTCTACACATTCAAAAACGAGTACGGAATTCAAGTCAAAGAAGCCGCGAAACCAACGTTCCCCGTCGATTACCTTCTCGTGACTGTGAGCTCACCCCCTACATTCAACTCGTCCCAAGTTCTAACATAAAAACCTCCCCCCTTAAAACAGCTCTCCCACGGTTTCCCACAAACCGAAAAACCAACCTTCCAAACCCGCACCCCCTTCCCCATCGAGAACCGCAACGGCGCCACAAACGAATTCCAAGACATGCACGCAGTGCACCAACGCCTCTCCTCCGACATCACCGAAACCCTCCGCGACTTCCACCTCCTCCTGTACATCTCCGAGATGGGGATCCTCGACGCTGCAGACATGACGACGCTGTTGAACGCGGTTCGTGGGGCTGGGGCGTGGAATTCTGTGGTTGAGAGTGGAGGCTGGCAGACGCTTGTTATGGTTGTTGAGGAGAGCGCGAGGAGTGAAGGGAGGAGTGTTGGTGGTGGAGGAGGTAGTGGTGGGGCGAGTGGGTCTGGCGCGGCTGCTGTGCAGTGGACTTGTAGGCATTGTACGTTTAATAATGTTGGGAGTGGGGATTGTGAAGTTTGTGGGTTGCCAAGGGATTAAAAGGGTATTTTGTTGTTGATGGAGATAATCTGTTTTCGGCTATGGATTAGTATGCAAATACAGTTTGGATATGATGTAGTGATTGTTTTTATTTATGTGAGTTGATGCAGAAAGAGTAAATGCTTTGAATGGATACTAAGAATCAACAAATATGTAAGTTTACGAATATCGTTGACTGAGAGAAATAGTGTTCCGCCGTTTGATCAAGGCGGAAAAATAAGTTGGCAAGCGGAAAATCCTCACACAAATGGCCCTGAGGCTAGGTGAAGGCCTTCCTCTACGTACCAGTTCTGGCCTATTTAGCTAACCTTTCAAATCGCAGTTTTCAACATCTTTGGCCTCACAATTCTTGCGTTTATATGTTTCAAGCTCAATGATCTCTCAACGCCTCCAATTGCACAAGTAACCTCCTCGATAGACATTGACGCCCCACTTTCGACAGTATGGGCTGCAATCATCGATTTGGATGGATGGAGCAAGTGGAACCGGTGGGAAGTTCTGCATGGCTTTGATTCATCCGTGACTGCACCTCAAGACCAATCAGGGTGGTTAGATTTGGCATTCGCAGGTAATCGAGACCTCTGACATAAATCTTGAGTATTGATAAGAAGTGTAGGGGACCGGCGATACATCCCCTTACCAACGACTTTAGACTTTGTTGACCACCAACACCACCAACTTCAGTGGAGTGGTGGGGCTCCAGTATTCGTTTACGCGCAACATTCGTGGAAAGTTTCAGAAATATCTCATGATATGACGAGAGTTGAGGATGTTGAACAGTTTTGGAGGCTCTTGGCTTGGGTTGGGGCTGTTGGCCGTGACAAGACATTGCATGAAGGCATGTTATCTGACTTTAAGAATTATGTGGAAGATTCATTGTTAAATAAATGAATTTATTTAAAGTCCGCAGCATCCTGCATGAGCTTCAACATAACGAGCAAATTCCTCCTTCGATACAGATGCTTTCATGTCACTCAACGACGCGTAACCAAGAGCCCAATATGATGGCTTATCGTTAAAGTGCCCGTGTCTGTTTGGATGCGAGGATGAACGGTACTGATACAAACGACGCGCTTTGTACTCGGCAGCTGCAGAATCCCACTCAGTCGCCTTCCCATAATGCACAAACACTGCTTTGAACTTATCGAGCTCAACAAACCCTAACACATTCCCTCCGTTCCAAACCGCAGGGCCTACAGTCTCGTTCTTCTTCTTGTTTGCAGGCTTACATCCCAACAACAGTACCCACACTTTCGCGACTTGAAGTGGTACTTCAGGTCCCGATACATTCAATAGCCGGTCCATGAGCTCTGTGAAGCCAGGAGACGCGGGATTCGCGATTTGGACTGTACAGTTTCCTTTACTCAACCCGTTCTTGAATGTGTCACAGTAAACACGAATATCAGAGGTTTTGACGAGCAAGTTGACAAGATCGGCAGTCAAGATTGCGTTTTCTTGGTCGGATTTGATCTTCAAGTCTACTTGGTACTGCTTCTCATGTCTCTTTCGAATATACTCCTTGATCATGGTGACACCAGTAGCTTTGTCGATAAGATCAGGGAGAAGGACTTTTCCGGTGGCCTCATCAATACGTGTAGACTTCGTTTCAAATAGTAAGGCTTGGACAACATTGAAGAGCTGGAAATCTTTGAAACCATAAGTTATGTTCATGCTCGAAGCAAGGGTTTTAACAGTTCGCTCTGGAACGTCAGTTTGAATTTGAGCAATCTTTTCAGCAAGTGTACCAGAGCCACAGAGAATCTCAAACACGGGACCCATCAAACAGATGTTGTTGAGGAATTTGAATCGGGAGCAAAGCTCAAAAAGGCAAGCTTCGTTCGCACTGTACGACTGGTTAAACTGGATTATCTCTGGCTCCAATTCGAAAGGAGGCTGAACTTCATAACGTGTTTTGTCGAGGTTGATTTCAAGCAACTTGTCAAGCAATGCAGTGATAATTTTGTCAGGCTGTTCCTGATGGCGATACATTCGGCGGATGGTTGCCCAGACTTCGAATGAGTAAAGTGCACGAAGTGCTTTTGGAAGAACATTGGTAAGATATACAGCTTTGGGCTCCGACTTTTTCAAGTGATGGATAATTGGCACCAACGCAGTAGCAATTCCATCGCCTCCAATATTCATCGCCATTCCTTCGACTTGCGTGGACTCAAATAGTGGTAGCAAATGGTTGAAGTAACCTCCAATACAAGGCTGGATGGAGTTGAAAACATTGACTAGTATTTTGGCGCACAGCTCAGTTTTGTTAACACTCGTCATTTCCACCAGTTTCCAAAACCCAGCAAGGATGGTATATCCAAATGTCATTGGTACTTCAGCTATCATCCGTCGCATTCCAATACTGGCAGTAAATTCAAGCAGCTTTGGAGCGTACTTGCGATAAAACCTGGCGATTCGTTCATCCTCAAAGACAGGAATGGCGTTGGTGATCGCTTCATTAGAGCCAGGAGTAAACAATGGCGCGCCACCGCCCTGGACTTGATGCACCAGAACATCACTCAAACTGATGAACGACCCTAGATGAATTTTATCAACACGGAATGTCATGGCATCTGGATATTCATGGATTGGGTGCTCGCATGGAACACCAACAATATTGAGAAGTTCCAAAATCTCATGGCAGCTCATCTCATAGATAAAACCGTCATCGACCAGCTCGCAAACGGCTCGGATACCGCCTAACGTCGTTTCAAGCGAAAAGAATGACCTTTCATGATCGGAATCATCAACATCCTCCAGTTCGTGCAAGTGTGCATGCATTTGAATCACTTCTTGACGAGCAACTTCATCAAAGTCAAGACCACTCAATGAATTTAAGGCACGCTTCGCAAGACCCTATTTGTTTTATCAATAAATGAGTTTTTCAAGGTTTCAAGTAACTCACCTTGGCATTCTTTGTCGCATTCACGGTACGCAAGTAAGCAGCCTGTTGCGCCGAGTTCAACTGTCCGACTTTATCATCATTCGCGATTTCCAACAGTTTTTGCAAGACAGACTTGGACCTCTTCTCAACCACAGCCCTCATCCGTGCAATTCGCCTCTTCAGGCTTCCCTCGTTGGTGACGATTTCAGATGACATCCCTTCCCCCAACTGTCGAGCAACAATGAAACGATCAAGCCCTTCAAAATATGTGCAAATACTGTTGATTTTAGTTCGGGCTTCCGAGGTATCAAGGACCTTCAGGATCTTGATTTGGTTGATGAACGCGTCAATTTTATCCTTCAAAAGAGCTTCATACTTTCGCCAATGAATGTCAGAAAGTTTGTGATCCACAACCTTGATTTCGGTGGGATCAATTCCGGAGACTTTCAACTTACTGGCGGAGAAGGACTCACTGACCCAAAAGCAGTTTACACCCTCATTCAAGTCAATGGATGATACAGTTTCAGTTTGCCAGGGAGTTTGCTTGAGGACTGATGAAGATGTTGTTAGAGTGGCCAAAACAGACTGCTCGCTGGACCCCAGAAACACATCCAGAAACGCGGGAATAATCTTGTCGCCACTCCAATTTGAATGAATATCCACAGCGGTTGCTGTGTCAGTTGTATTGTTCAGCTGAAGAAGAGAACACAGTGCGCGAGTATCCGGGTTCGCATACTTTGATGAAATAAAACGAATGGCCTGTGAATTGATTCGCAGAGAATACTCAGATGCCCATTTTGACAGGTTTTCCGCAGCTTTTAACGCTTGATCTGTGTCGGAAATCTGTTTTGGAGAAATTAATCGAAAACTTCAATTTGCTTTCAATTGTGAATGCATACCGCTCCGTCAGAAACAGTTAGTAGTCGAATAGCCTGAGGTTTCTCGCTGCGAGAGGCCAACTCCAAAAGCACAGCGGCAAGGTTATGAATTCCAGGAGCCAAACTAGTTCCGCCTGCGGCATGAACACGCACAGCGCGAAGCTTTGCGACAGTAGTATGGTATATTTTCGAAGTTGACTCAAATGTAATCAAAGTTACAGGAAAGTTGACGTCGTAACCCAGACTTTGAAGCATCATGGGCAGGATCCTGTTGGCAAGACGAGGAACTTCGTCTCCCATTGATCCTGAGTTATCTAATAGGATGATAGGAATCGGAAGCACAGGCTTTGGGTCGATTGCAACGGATGGCTTGTAATCAATAACAGCCATCTTCCCATTGTGAGTAGGGTAGAGGTGCACCTCGAGTAGAGATTTGGTCATTTTTATATTTCAGGAGGCAGAAGAGCTTGATGTTTTTAAAGGGTTTTGTGGCAAAGCCCCCTTCGATTCTCACCGAATCATAGTCCGCAACCAAAGCAATCAAAGCGCAATTTTATCAAACTGAAATTCATTTATCATGCATCGTCTGTGTTACTTCCGACAACAGGTCCAGCAACCCCACTTCCACTAAACTTAACTTTAAGCAGTTCATACTTTTTCCTATCCCGCTTGCTAACACTAGCAGCCATTCTACTGAACGCAACCCCAAAGTTTTCCATCGTAACATACAACCCTTCTGCAACGCCGTCTCCCTTTTCCATTTCCTCCCCGTTCCCAGTCAACACATTCTTGGCATAAATACTGCCCCGCAATGCAGCAACAGCCGCTTCTCGCACGAGTGCAGCCAAATCAGCTCCACTGAACCCTTCACACCTCGAATCTTTCGCGACAGTTTCCAAACAGACAGTGGGTGCAATAGGTGTCTTTCGACTAATGGTTTTCAGAATCTCGAAGCGTTCCAGAGGAGTTGGAAGGTCTACGTAGAGGGTTTTGTCCAGACGGCCGGGACGTAACATGGCAGGATCGATCATGTCGGGTCTGTTTGTGGCTGCGATGATGTAGACTTGTGATCGGTTGTTCATTCCATCCATTTCTGTAAGTAGAGTGTTGACAAGACGTGACGATGATTGCGACTAGAGAAACGAGTCAGCCAAATAAAGGAGAGTCGACGTCAATTAAATACCTCAGAATCGTTACTTCTGGCCGGACAAAGTGCATCCAACTCATCAAAAAAGATGACACAAGGCGCACTACTCGCCGCCCTACTAAACACCATCCGAACCCCACGTTCACTCTCACCCACAAACTTATTCAACAACTCCGGCCCCTTCACACTAATAAAGTTACAACAACTCTCACTCGCAACCGCCTTCGCAAGCATAGTCTTTCCACATCCAGGCGGGCCATACAACAAAACACCCATCGGTTTCGTGATTCCCACGCGTGCAAACAGCTCCGGGTGCTTGATCGGCTCGACCACAGACATTTTGAGTTCATCGCGGATCGCGCCGAGGGCTCCAACGTCGTTCCAGGTTACGTCGGGGATTGTTGCAAAGCCTTCACGTTTTGAGGAGGGCTGGACTTTTTCGAGGGCGAGGAGGAAGTCGTCGTGGGTGATTGCGAGGGAGGCGAGGTCTTCTTCTGTGAGGGAGGTTGTGCGGGATCCGAGGAAGCGGGTGATGATTGAGTAGGGTGTTGGTGGGATGTGGCCGTTTGTGGAGGGGGGAGGGTTTGAGTCAATGTCCATCGATGATTCTTTGTCTTCGTCATCTTCAGCAGGGATAGAGGGTGTTAGGTGAGAGAGATCTTTGAATATCCGTCGGACGGCAACCATTCCGGCTTCAGATGTAAGGGCGTTCAAATCTGCTCCAACATATCCTGGCGTTTGTTTCGCAAGCTTTTTAAAGTCGAACTGTCCATCCAAACGAAGTTTCGAGCAAAGCTTTTCGAGAATCCTATCATAAATGGTTAGCAATACTTCATCAAACACAAAAACGAAACGCGCTTACTTCATTCTCGCGGCTTCATCCGGAACACCCATACTGATTTCACGGTCAAATCGCCCAGCTCGTCTTAAAGCAGGATCAAGACTATCAGGTCGATTCGTAGCTCCAATCACAAGAACAGGCTTTCCATCCGTCTTATCGAGACTCACGTCATCCATACACGTCAACAACTGTGCAACAATACGCCTTTCCATCTCTCGCTGTGCTGTTTCACGTTTCGGTGTAATCGCATCAATCTCATCAATGAACAGAATACATGGCGCGTGGGTTTTGGCTTCTTCGAATATTTCGCGGACTTTCTTTTCAGATTCTCCAGACATTCCGGATACGATAGAAGGAGCAGAGATTTGAATGAAAGGGACTTGTGATTCGCCGGCGATTGCGTTGGCGAGCATAGATTTACCACAACCTGGAGGACCATGCAAAAGGATTCCACGAGGAGGTTGGATACCGAGGTGAAGATAGATTTCCGGGTGTTTCTGTAATGTAACGAATTAGAATGGACTCTCCTTCCAACATCTTCTCAGGCACTCACCAAAGGCATACCAATCAACTGTAGGACTTCCTCAATACATCCATCAATACCGCCCAAATCTTGTAGCTTCACTTTTGGTGGTGCATATTTGTCTCCCTCTTCCAAAGCCTTTTTGATTGCCTTGTCACCATCCTTGTCGTTGGAACCTTTGTTGGCCGCAGTTTTCCTTCGCTTTGAAGATCCATTCGCTTCCCGGATTCGACGGATTCGTTCTTGAGCATGAGCAGGAAGCTCTTTTTCGATTGAATCTTCTGATCGTTTTTTGGAAGCAGGAGAATCTTCGGCGACCGGTGGAGTACTTTTAGCATAGACACCAATGAGTGATCTAATTTCATTTAGTTTGGCGCTTTCAATAGCTTTGGATACTCACCGATTCAGAGTGTTTGTGTTTTTGACGGTTACAAGCTTGATTTCGTCGTTGTCATCATCAATAGAATCCGAGTCCTCTGGTTCCTGCTGAGGCTTCTTTTGCTGTTGTTTCTTCTTGAGCTTCTTGAGGTCTTCTTCATCGACTTCCTCTTCGTTGTCCGAGTCGTCGTCCTCCTCGTCACTGTCTTCATCCTCCTCCTCCTCCTCCTCAACGCTGTCACCTCCATCTACGTTCTCCCCTTTCACGTTCCCCTTGTCCTTGTTCGCCTTGTTCTGAACCAACGCATTTCCGAGAAAGTCCTCGTTTCCCGCCAACAAACTCGCCACGATTCTTCGCAGCTCCTTTTTTCCCATTCGTCTCAAATCGTGAAAGTTTGAGTCTTTCGCGGCGTCGACGAGCGCGTCCTCGTCGTTGAGCATCGCCTTGAATCGCAGCGGCGTCGTCTTGCGCATCGACTGCCCGCGCCCACTCAACGCGAACTCGCGCTGGAACGATGAAATCACTTGCCGCATGTGCGTCTCGGCGAGTTGGCGCGTGGCGGCCATTTGGTTGCGTTGAGTAGAATCGAAGAAGGGAAAAAAAGAAAGAAAGGGGTCACTCATTTACTACTCAAGACATATGGAAGAAATCTGTACAGCTGCTCAGTCTCAAAATCAATTAAAATGGATGAATAACCTGCTGTATTTCTTATCTCCAGGCGGCATGAAGTTGACGTCAACTGCACTCTGTGGAAAACAACACTTCCATGTAACTGAACTGCAATCATTTGATCCTCATTTCCTGGAAGAGCAAACAATAAAAAAAGCTTATTGTTGAAGAAAATAGTGAAACAGAGAGCTTGCCGCCATGAATCACTTGCCCACCAACCATTTGATTTTGCTAAAACAGATACAATTCCAAATACGACAGTGTCTAGTTTCTCATATAGAGTACTTGTTGAATTATTAATGTTGGATGCATCACTGTTTCTTCGAGCCTCTAATGCCACCATATTTCGCCTTTTGAATAGGACTACAACGAATATTGGGCCAACCAAAGAAAATAATATCAGCATTCCAATTAACCACATAAAAAGTGGCCGAAGCACAGTTTGGTTCGGTCTAGTATCTGAAGCAATGATTGAGGCGGCTATAGCTGACACCAAAGAAGTCAAAATCATCAACCCAGACTCGTTGAAGCCGGTCTTTACTGGCCATGTAAATATTCCCATTACTGATTGAGTCAATAATAAAATGATATTGAATGCCCACAGAGTATTTTCAGACCAGTGATGTATTGTGGTTGTTGTGCAGACACGATACACAGTATTGCCATCAACAATAAACCCCGTAGTTATTGGCCTCGCCAAAATCATCCACACCGAAAGCAATACCTATTTAATATAATTTAAGTGCAAGCATAAGTTGAGAGAGATAATGTACCAACTCAATCAAAACTATTCCAAAGAATACCGCCAAATACAAATGATCATGAAGCAAGTACCCCGGCAATAGTTTCTTGCTGTTAAAGATGAGCACAACACGTGAGTTCTTTAAAGTCAAGGACCCTGAAATGAATGCAAAGCCAAGGACAACCATCCAAATTTGAAGACTACAGACTACATCGGTGACTTCCACAAAGCTCAGAAACATGTCCGAAAATAAAATTCCAGAGCCAAGGCATATTAATCCAAGGAAAACCGTTGAGCGCTTATAAACATCTGGGAGTTTCCTTTTTCTGACAACGAGGCAAATCGAAGATATCGACAACATAATTCCCAGTATTCCCAAAATTAAAATGAGTAATCCATCAGTATCTGACACGAATAGCTTATTTGGAAGCTCGGTTTTCCCATCAGGAGGAGGTGTTGCAGATCCATCAAAAAACACGTTCGGATATTCGGGATAGAATGTCAGAGAGTTTACTTGCGCATTACTCTTTGCAAATATTTTGGAAGGATCGTTTTGAAGCTCTCCCTTCGAAAGTTGTTGATAAATGAAGGGCGAGGCAAGGTCTCCTGATTCATTGAATTCAATCGCGTCTCCGTCAGGTCCAATATATCCTGTGCCAAAATGCAAAAAGTAAGCAGAAAGTTTTATGAATCTTATCTTGCCTGTTTTCATGAATGCGCTTGAATTAAGTTTCGATTGTAATTCTCGCTTGCTTAATTGCTCGATCGATAATGTCGGATCAGATTGAATGAGCTAAATCAATGTTATTATTTTGATATTAGATATGAATTGTCTCTTGTACCTTGTGGATTCCGTGGGCAATCACTTGAATGCTGTCATAAGCTCGAAATAGGTTGACAGCCCATCCCTGGTTAGACGTGATATTTACACTAATGCGCAGTTTAAATACTATATATCCTTAAAATTTAATGTTACCCAGTCCCAAGTAGTCTCTCTCGCACTTCACTCAAGATATCGTTTTGAGCATTTAACATTGCAGAATCCATCGGGCTGAATCCATTCACAATCACAAATCCTTGTAACGCATTTAAATAATTCGAGCTGAAAAATTGGAACTGGTCAGGCCTTAATCGTGGCTTGGACGGACCAATCCAAACATAATTGTCTCCAACTGATGCATTCATACTACATTTAAAAAAGTAAGAATGCCTTCAAATTAGGAGCCACTCTTACGCAGCCAATTTGAAGTAAATGCTTCCAATTCCTTGAGGACTATCATATATGTAAATATATCGTGCATCAACTCTAGCCAAAGTATTCGCGATATAATTAATCCCATCGCGCCCTTGTCCAGCCGCGATATCAATCTCCGTCAGAACCTGAATTCCTCGCAACTGAAGGGTTGAAATCATTTCACGACAGACTAGACGCGATGTGGCATCCTTCTTTCGATATATAAATGCTATTCGACGCACGTTCCAGTATTGTAATAGCAAGTGAAGAGCGTTTCCAAAGCCAGTCACTGTGAAGGATTTAATGATTTCGTTTTACGATTGATTAGCACTCAACTTGTATCCATTTGAAGCGCGTATGGGTAACTATTTCGATTCAGTAATGGGGCTGAAAATGCGCTTGGATTTATGTACGGGAGCTGAAGTCGATCAGCTCGAGGAACATGAAGTCCAAAACATACCTTGAACTGTGAAGTTACAGCCGCAGTATATCGCGCAGCAGCGAACGAGAAATCTCCATATACTGCCACAACATCTGGATGGTTATACACGATATCTGGTAAAGTCTCAGCCATCCCAAAACCACCGGTGTCAGTTGTAATAACAAGAATTCCTTTGGAAAGCTTTGACGACTCGTAATTATTGAATCTCTTGATATCGATTCTTGTGTCGGGAAGTATGTACGGATTGTTGTTCACGTCTCTCACTGCTAGCTGCTTTCGATTAGTATCTGAAAGTAGGCCAACGAAAGACACACTCACTGCAGCACCATAATCATACCAGAAGAAGTAATCGGCTGAAGAGGGGGAGTCAAAGTGACTGTATTGAGTGATATTTAGACTCTCCATTCCTCCCGGAAGTACCATAGTTCCATGATAGTTGAGGCTTGGATAGCTAAACAAAAATACATTGGAACAAAATAGAAGAGCAAGCGCACTCCCAATCACTTACAGGCAATATGGTCCCACAAACGCGATAGATATTGAAGTCTTCACAGCGAGAGTTTCAGTTGTGTTGAGCACCATCCAAGAATTGTCGGTCAGTTTTTTTCATTGACGTAACTGGCGCCAGAACATAATTTACAAGAATAGTGTTTATCTTATAAATACCTTGATTTGATTGTCAAAATCATGCAGAACTTTGTAGCCGTTCAATCGGCTTTTGAGACTGGAAACCAAGCCCACCTTTCCCGCGCTGTTCATGTACTCTGTTTCTTAAACCATAGAGCTTCAATAACACGTAATGAATAGGAAGGGGTAGTCAACCTGCTGTCCTCTGCACAACCAACTCCTTCGCACATACCAACAACCATCGAGTCGCTCTTGCAAACTTACCCATCAACTCTATCGAATGTGCGTTTGTACCTGATTGGCAGTGAATGCACCCATCCTCAAACACAAAAACGACAGATCCTTAACTCCTTAGCCCACTACCTCTCAATCAATCCACTCTCTCAAGATCTAATCTCATCAATACTTACGCACTTGGTTTTCTCTCGTCCTGAACACCGCGCTCCCATTCGTCACTTTCTCATCTCGAAAAACCTATTGATTCATGTTGTGCTGCATATTTCACTCATCCAAGGCGATACTGTACGTTCCTGCCAATGAATTTAATGCTTACGTTGATTCATACTTCTACAATAAGGTTGACGTTCTTCATTCTCTGCTGTCAACGGAGTCTACGTACTTTTCGAATGAATCCTCAAATACTGCTTTGATGGAACAACTCGGAGTTACGAAATCTGCTGTTTTCGAAAGGGTGCAAGGGCTGTCCAAGGTGTGTTTTACACATGGTCGATTTGGGGATATTCTAGAGAGCAAAGCTAACCCGAATCTCCGTCACAGTCTCCACTTCCCACACAATGTATCCTGATGCGTCTCATCTCTGCATTCACTGGCTACTTCAAACTTCAATTAACACCTGAAGAGTCTCACGCTTGCCTGAATTATATCCTCGCCCCATCATCGTCAACCAACAGCTTTGAAAGCATACGCCTAACACGCTTGAAATTATCCACTTTAATTGTAGCTGCAGATCAATTCTTTTCCGTGTCGGTGGAAAAGTTCACACAAGCTTTGATGAAAGTCACGCAATCTGATACTTCAGAGTTTACACTTATGCTTGGCGTGTTTTGTCATACAAACCAGTTAGCAGAAGTTCGTGATCTTGTGAGAGGCGTGTTAAATGTGCAAGTTGTCGTCTGTAAGTCGTACTAATTCAATAGATTTATATTCTTTGGCTCAAAGTGGAATCAAAGCGCCGGATGGTCTTCAACGTCTCCGGTCGATATTCACAGAGAAACTGTTAACAGAAACCGATATTGCACATCGATCTCTCGCACTAAGGAAACACGCCACGTCCAGTACGCTGTCCTCTGGACTTGAAATCGTCGTGGTTCATGAACTGTTGAAAGCCAAAATTTACCAGAAAGCAGGCATTGATGTGAAGGAATGGATAATGCAGGCGATACGCACATTGAAGCCTCCATATCATTCTCAGTTTCCTGAGCTACTCAAGATATACGTTGAGACGTCAGTTCTTTCATTCGTCCTTTTATGCCTGTTGTATTAAACGCTCTACGCGCAGACTTATTGAAAGCCAAACATTCACCCGAATCTCCGATCTGGAAGTCACCGCATCATTCGAGCGTGGGGCTGCCATACAACCATACCACGTTGTCTTGCTTTTCCAAGTCCTTTACCTTAATGACCGATACTTTGCAAAGCGGATTGCACCCAACACCACCGAAATCAACCCGACCTGTTCAGGTAAATAAACCATCATGCTGAGTCCGTTCTCTGATCAAGTTCTGAACCGTAGAATATCCCGAGTCAGTAATGAACATCCTGCCTATAAACCGGATCTTGACATACATGGAACGCGCCGAAAACCGGGAAGGTCTTGGAGCCTTCTATCCTTCCATCGCAAGTCTAGTTGCGTCGCAATACCCACAAATCGTAGCAGCTGCGAGTTTCCTGCAATCCGAAAACCATTTAGACGAGTTAAGACCTGATCGATTCTCAATTGTTCCACTGACCGGCAGAGTAGAGAAGCGCTCATTCCGTTGGATTATCGAATCCGAATCCTTTATGACCAGTTGAAGCCATCACTGCGAGGTGGTGCGACGGATTTGTTTTCTTTTCGTGTAACGGAGGCCACGGTGATTCCTGTCTTGAAAGCTTGTAATCAAGAGCCATGGGCAGCCATAGCTTGTTTAGAATATCTCTGCGCGTTGGAATCATCACAGCTGCTAATGTATTTGGACGTTGCAGTGGATCACTTTTTCCCGACTGTTTTGAGTAGCACGTAAGAAGTTTCGTTTTGCTGGACTGAGTGACTGAAAGGGTTGTTGCGATTGTAGAAATGACAGGATTCGTTCTTTATTCCAGAAACTGTTTCAATGTTTGAACTCGATTTCACCACGCGAAGTGTGGATCAAGACTATAAAAGCTTGGCTTCCAAAAGGGTGAGTGGGAAAGATTCAACAATCTTTGGGCTAACGAGATTCACAGGATATTAACAAACCAAGACGTGCTTCAGAATCCTTTGATTATTTTTCGAGTAGATGAACGAGTCTTTAAGATTCCTGAGGTGTTTGCTGTGTTTTTGCAGGTACAATGCTTTGTTCGTAAAAACCATCTTTAACATCTCGTAGATTCTCGATTGCTATTTGACTTCGTCAAGACACTATTACTTCCACACTTATCAAATGAATATTTTCACGGATAAGGTGGAGTTCGCATCATTGGTAATCTCGATGTTAAGCTTATACTCAACCTGGAAAAACAGACATCAAAAATCAAAGAAGCGCACCTGTATGCACTATTGGAGCTTCAAGAATCAGCAGCTCTCCAGGCTCTACTTGAAGTCTGTGAAGCGGGCGAAATGCTGAGCGATGATGGTATAATCTCTTCTTCTAAAGTCCCAATACGTTACTAACCAGCTTCAGCAATTCGAATCAATTCCACTGCATGTGCATTCATTCATCAACGATTTGTTCTCGCTAAGAAGTCAATGAAACTAATGCACTTCCAAGGATATCGTGATGATCTGATCCCAGTTGCTGTCGAGAAGATTCCATCCATGCGTAAACAACATTATGAATCTTCAAATCGATATTCTAACTGCTAACAATAGACGTATGTTTCGAATTTCTGGCTGAACTCCTTCAACAACATTCCCTTGAGAAACAAGTCTTTGCCGTGATTCTCGCTTCTCACCTTTGTGTCAAATACCCTATTCCAGCCAGTCATCAGTTAATTGTATCGACAGTGCTTCCAAAAATGATTGCCATGTGTAGCCAGATTAGTGAAAGCACTGTGGTTGCACCAACAGGGTCCACACCACAAGAACAACAGCAACGCCAAATCGCAGCCACACAAGCTTCTCTGCTTAAAGTATTTATCTGCTTTGGACGAATTGTTCAAGCATTTCCGTTCTTGATTGAGAAGATTGATCCATTCATCAACAGTTGAGTTTTTTATGTGTGTTTTGATGTAATCTTCTGACTTTCCTTCTTTCACTAGCCATGAGCCAAACACGTCCAGCAAACATCGAATTCATCAAGGTAGTCGCGCAGGTGAAGGGAATGATCCAAGAAGTCATGAGGAACCCATCGCAAGTCAACAAGAGCACGCAGCGAATCAAATAAAAAAGAGTAGATGAACAGAATGGTATATTTCGCTTGTACAATAAATTATTCAGGAGTGAACAGGCTCACACATTCAGTCAGAGTCTGGTTCCTCCAACTCGGCGTCGACAACAGGAACTGCAGCACCTCCCGTCAGAACAGAAGTCAGTTCCGCATTAATTGATTTGTATAGTCTTCCAATAGATTCCGAGAGTGGTTCATTGGGCAAAGGATCGACAGAGAAGCTGATTGGACCTCTCCCTGGAATGTCAATTACAGCTGTCAGAGGACTGGTAGTAGATCCCATAACTTTTGCATGATTATCATCGCCAGGCTGGTTGCTCATTTTCCGCTTCATGAAGGGGTTGATATGGAAGTTGGTTGTGGGTGAGTTTCGGTTTTTTCTTTCTTTGAGAACAATGTGAGCGCCATCGTTGGAGGCCCCTTCTGTGCCCTGAGTTCGATTGCTGACCTTTCTCGTTTCACTTTCTAGATCAAATGCCCAAGAACAAGGGAAAGGGTGGAAAGAACCGCAAGAAGTGAGTGCCTGTCAATGCTCCCACCCACTCAACGCAATCCAATCCTGCTTTCAACCAATCAACAATACTTAATTATCACTTTATTATCAAGGGGAAAGGGAGACAACGAGGGTGAAAAGCGAGAACTCGTCTTCAAGGAGGAAGGCCAAGAATACGCTTCAGTAACAAAGATGCTTGGAAACGGATGGATTGAAGCTCAATGTATGGACGGAGAAAAGCGATTGGGACACATTCGTGGAGCCTTCAGAAAGAAGGTGTGGATTGCTGCTGGAGACTTGGTTCTCTTGTCCCTGCGAGACTACCAGGACTCCAAGGCCGATATCATCTTGAAGTATACTGCTGATGAGGCAAGAATGTTGAAGACCTACGGAGAGTTGCCAGATTCGCTCAAGGTTAACGAGAACGATGTTGGTGGAGAGTCTGACGATGATGTGGATGTTGAATTCGATATCGATGACGTGAGTTGCTTTACTGTTTCTATATGTGAGTTTGTTTATGCTTACTTCTGGTCTTCAGATCTAAACGACGCCAAACTGCATTTTACGGGACTGGGGAGTGTTGTCCATCTATTGTCATTATTGGGAGTATCACTATTGTTGAATTCGAATAAACTGTAACGTCCATGTTGCTTATTGTGCAGATTCCAGAAAGGGAACCATCATAGAAACATTCCAAGTGTGGAATCAACAGAAGGTTTTATTTCAACATAGGCCAACATAACCACTTCTGAATATCCCGCAATAGTAATCCACAACCTTGCACAATGAAATCGTTGCAATAAATCAAGGAGTTAAGGCGTTTAGTCGAAGAGACCGAAGCCCATGTCGTCGTCGGACTCCTCCTTCTCCTCCTTCTTCTCCTCCTTGGCAGCTGGGGCAGCAGCGGCGGCACCGGCAGCTGGAGCAGCGGCAGCAGCAGCTGGGGCGGCAGCACCTCCGGCTGGGAGGGAAGCCATCTTGGCGGAACCGGCAGCGATGATCTCGGCAATGTCCTTTCCGTCGAGCTCGGCAATGAGCTTCTCGACACGCTCAGAGTCAACCTCAACTCCAACGGAGGTGAGGATCTTCTCAACGTCAGCGGCAGCTGGGGTGGCGTTTCCACCGAGGGTGGCCAAGAGGTAGGCAGCAACGTACTTCATCTATTATAGTAAGAAGATACTGTTAGAATACTAGTTCGCGATTGGTTGGGTTCAAGTCGAAGTTTGTGGTTGCCCATCAGCCATCACGCCAAGACGGATTCTCGTACCCATCACAGTCGTCGCGAACCATCTACAGCACACAGCTCCAGCTAGATCATTGTTACTGTAGACGATGGATGCACTGATGGTCACTCCATGATGATGCGATGGCTGTAGCAGTGGGATGGGAGGCGGCGGCATGTGGTACCTTATTAAGTTTTCAACCGACAAAGTCTGACCTCTGAAACCAAAACACTTTCCCCCTTTTCAACCCACACGTTTCACCTAAGTTTCGGATATCTACTTTACTTTCTTTCTTACCTATTTTAAACAACAATCAATCTATAACAAATGTTCGTACAATCTTGCCTCCGACCTCTCTTTCCTCCACTTGCAGAAAGTCTACTTTTGGCCGCGATGTTACCAGATTTGTTCCATCGTCATCACTGTCACACAAATCAATTGCGACTTTTCGCTTTTCACCCGTCACATGTATAGGGTTGAATGCAAAATCATCATCCAAATCAATGACAACTTTTGAAGATTGGATTGATATCGGCGCGTTTTCCATTTGGACAGTGGCGACAGATTGAGTTTCAACAAATGCTGAGTCCTCTCCATTTTCTTTCACGATGCACTTATCAGAGTCTGGATATTTTGTGAGTAACCGAAGCATTTCGGCATCAAGAATAAGATCCTAATATCATAGTTGACGAAAAGTGTTGTTGCGGCAATTATAGGTATATACCTGTTTTTGAATCTGGTTTGTGCAAACAGGACATTTCCACGTCGACCGCTTCTCGTTGAACTGTAGAAACTTCTGCATACATAAGTAAGAAACAAACCATCGAATGTGGATTATAATTTATACTTCAGCGTCAAAAACTTGTTGGTGTTGGCACTGTTTTCCTTTTGCCGGATGCTCTATTCGAACAAGCGATAGAGGACATTTGAAGATGATAATAGAATCTCCAGTACAAATTTCACTCGCGTCTGTTTCGGTGCTGCCCAGAGGTCGTTCCTTCAATTTTGTCTTCTGTGACTCAACAACAATTTGTCTGAGCTCTTGAAGGCCAAGATTCGATATTGAGGGAATCTAGTTTCAATAAGAGCTGATTCATAGAGTTTTGGAGAATCTGACTGAGTTCTGGGTTTCGTTCTTTGGAGGACTGGAAATGGGTTTCGGCTGTACTTGATCGGTCCATAGATACAGGTTGAAGTCGCGTTTGAACTTCCGCACGATAAGAACTTGAGCCATCCAAAAGCGGCCACGGTGCATGTTTCGCAGTTTTGTGGGCATCACAACAAGTTGCAGAACAAAATATGTAATGGAAATCATGCCTTGCTGCACATAAACTGCATATTTCAGGGGGATTCTGACTTCGTATTCTACATTGCGAGCATTTAAAGCCTGGGTAGCTTTTCAGAGCATGGCTTATGGCGTCCATTCGATTTCTGACTTTCAAGACCTCATGATTAGACGAGTAAGCTGGCGATGGATTCAGACAATCAGGATATCTTGAACGTAGGATTAGAATGGGTAAGTGTTAGATCGGGGGAATGGTACATGAAGACTGGAGAAAAGAAGAGACTTTGGACGACTGCCGCCCAGTGTTTATCCGAATTGATGAGTATAAACGGCATGGCTTTCTTAAAGCGATGAGTTGCCCAGTCGGCGAGTGTTCTAAGCTGTGTTGGTGTGAACTGTGTTATGAATGCTGGTCTGCTCAAAAGCCGTGCTATCCCACGTGGCCCAAGCTCTGAAAAGTTGTCATCTTTGCTAAGTTCTACAAGGTCTGATGGCGTCAGCGAAAGTGCGGGACACGGCGTGCTCTGGCTGGGCTGTCTTTGATATGGGAAGAACATTTTCGGACGTTTATTTGTGAGATTAGTCTGACTTGTCGAGAGTAATATTCAAAAGATCAGAACTCTCCAGAAGTGCTCCGTCTGTCTTTGTGTCAAATCTGGGCTCTTTCCAACGAAGGACTGTTCCAGGAACGACGCGATCCAAACCCCCATTCTCTAAAAGAACAATCGGCTTCACAATCCCTTGGCTATCTTTGCACTTCAGCACAGTTTTTGGTCCGAATTTGTCAATGAGCATTACTCGAACAACCAATTCGCGTCCCTCAGCAACCCCCTTAAATTCAGCGAGTTGAGCCCAAGACAACGGCAGCTTTCCCTTCGTTTTCTTTTCAGCAGGTTGCATTCTAATTTATGACCCTTCCATGCCAGTTTCTGGCAGTTCGCATCACAATATCTTACAGCATTGCAACGGGCACAATACTTCAACGAAACTATAGACGGCTTTTGGCAATAAGAGCACGTATTAGGATCAGCTTCCGACTTCCTAAGAGGGACTGATGCAACCTTCTCAAACAGTTCCTGTGTTTCAACACCACCCAGTTCAAATGACGTCTTTTCGGGGTTCTTCGCTGCCATAGCCATCGCTATCGCCTTGTATCTGCATCCTGGCTGGCATACTTTGCCCTTGACTTTGCAGTCGCTTCTTCCAGCTCTTTTCGATCAGACTCGGCCTTGGTAAGCTCTTCAATTTCCTTCTCGACCTTCGCAAGCTGCTGAACATGGAAGTCGTAGTTTGCCTTCATCACTGGAGGTACCCCTGCCGGCCCACGCATGAAGCTGATTCCACGCTGAAGGATGGTTCTCTCCTCGGCGAGTTTCTGCAACTTGGTAGGTTCAGGTCTCAATCCAGCTCGAATCTCTGCCAACTCGTTCGTCATTCGAAAGTCCATGCCACAAATATGGCACATATCCTTCTTGTGCGGGCCACAGAAGTTGCGTCCAACTGCATCAGAAGCAATTGTCATTTTTCAAAGATTTCCATTCCTCTCCTTTTCGTTCCAGGATATAATGGCTGCAGCGAAAGGAAGCTCCAAAAGCAAATCAAAAGCCCACTCGCCTCCGAAAAAGAAGGAAGAAGAGAAACCGACTCCGCCGCCTGTGCAAAAGGGATCCGGTATTCCTATCCCAGATCCTCCCGTGAAAGATGAAAACTATGACGAAACAATTAAAGTCAAGAAAGGAAAGAAGGCGCCTCCTGGTGTTGGATTGGCGGGACATTTTTACGTGAAGCAGTTGTTGGGACGGCACCAAAAGCTCCGAACCCAACTTCTGTGGAGCTCAAGTTGGAAGAGTTAGACGAGAAACTATTGCGAGCGAGGTATTTTGTGGTCAATAATTGCGTTGTTTTAATCGTTCTCGCAAGACTTGAGTCTTGGATAAAGATCTCGCAAGTTACAAGGAAAAGTGTGCTCATTAGTAAGTTAAATCCAAAACTCAAATCCATGTTGACACAATTCAAAACAGTAAAGCAGAAAATGAATGGTATCGTAACGAAATTGAGTCAACTGAAAAAGATACAGTGAGTATTTCATGTTTTTTTTTGTTTTTTTTCACACAACTCACTCACATCCTTTAGACGGAATACATCAGATATTTACTCAACAAGAAAGACGAAAAACAAGCAACAATTGACTCTCTTCAAGACGGGAAAAAGAAAGACACAGAAGTATTTGCCCAAAAACGTCGAGACCGTGAGGCGTACAACCGCATTAAAATCGAAGAGCTTAAGAATGTTATTATTGAACTGGAACTCAAGCTTGAATCGAAGCAACAAGATATGATGGGACTCTCGGACATTATCTCAAAACGATCCAGACATGAAGCAGAAATCATCAAAATCCGGCAAGATATCATTGACTCTGACCGAGCTCACAACGAAAAAGTGGCTATCCTCGAAAGATCATTGTTGGAAACGCGTATAAAACTCCAACGCGAAGCTGACCTCAAAATTCAAGAAATGGAGAACGCAGCCCAAGAAAAAGCAACCAACTACCTCAAAGAACACGCAGCAGCAATGGAAGTCGAAAACATTAGACTCGAAGCCGAGCTTCGTCGATGTATCACAAATACACAAGAACTCCTCAAGAAAAAGGAACTCATTGAACGTGAAAACCACGACCTCGAGCGAGAACAAATTGTCCGTGAGGATTTACTTAAACTCAGAATCTCGAAAGTCATGGACTCGCAAGCTCACGAAAAAAATTGGATTTGTTGAGGAGGGAACGTGTTGTCTCTGCAAAGCGAGACATATTCAAAAAGATAGGCGCCAAATATCCCAACTTGAAACGCGATGGACTACTTCCTGCATCAAATGAAGCATTGGAACAGTTCAGAGTAAACCAGAGTCTTCAGAATCCGCTTTGAGACTAGCCACCGCCAATTCGCAGAGAGGAAAGAAAAGTTATACCAGTGGAACACAGGACCGACCTGTGCTTAAACTTGTTGTTATGGCTGGATCTGGGAAAGCTGAAGCAGAAGATGCAAAGGCTGCAGCAAAGGAGTCTGCAAGGGCCATGAGTGTGATGGAGGAGTTGGCACACAAGTGGGAAATCAGCGACGGAAGCGATGACGAGTTTTTGTAAGAAAGAAATATATTCACAAAACAAGGTTTTTATTTGTACGTGTGAGATTGATGTGAATCTTCCTCTGCTTCTGACTGGCTCAGTCCAGCTGCAGCCGCCAAGAATTTAAATTTAAATTCTTCCAAATCCTCATAAGATTTAAACTCAATGAGTAAGCGCCTGGCTCCTTTGGTTGGTTCGGTGTGAGAGATAAGAATTCTTTCGAGCTCCAAGGCTTCGCATTTCGTACTTGGGTGAACAAAGAAGATATTAGAATTGCTGTGATCATGTATTTGAATCCACGTGTTTTTGCCGATTGACATAAATGAGAGTTGAGCCAAACCCAAGGCTTGTAGATAGGAGAGTAAGCTTCCAACACACAACACGTTGCGATTCCCTGCAAATTAAACATTAATTTGATTCAAATTGATAAAAACTCCGGTACCATATCCTTATGTTGTACTTCGGGTCTAGATCCAACAACTTTCGTCTTCAGTGCTTTCCTAACCCAGAAGACTCTGTTAATTTAAAGGTGCTCCATTAAACGATCCTGTTTGTGAATGTTTCACGACCGAGGGACTTAAATGGCTTGTGCCCAAAGTGATGACACTTCTTGGTTCGTTGAAACAGCCTTGAAGAAACTTCTGAGACCTTGTTCAATTTTTCTTTCTTCGTTGATTATGATATATATTTTAGGTATCATTAGTGAACCGAGCGTGATGCAGATTAGAAGCGCAGTTGAGAGAATTTGAAGGTCAATGAAACTGGAAGTGGGATGAGAAGTAGAGAGAATGACTGGAATGACCACCAATCCAATCACAGCAAACGTTGCTACAATAGTTGCAGAGTATGTGGTCTCTCCGGTGTAATTTTCCGCATCTCGCGTAATAAGAACAAGGATGATTCCAACAACAAGCAGTAATACGTTGTACACCCATAATAAAATAGATATAACGCCTTTTGTTTTGCTCGATTCACAGTATGTTACGAATTCATCGTATAAGATAGTTGGAGTTACAACGAAATGTGATGTCATGACGCTCCAAAGAATCAAAAGAACCTAATCGCCACACCATATATAAGTTTAATTTACCATATTAGTCGACAAAACTCACAATTTCGACAGCAAAGAGCGATAAAAACGGTTTCATTAGAAAATGAAACCCCGAAAATCCTCGTTTCACTTTCTTACCGCTCAAGATAAGCGTATAAGTCAGAGCCATCTTTGATATCAACGCCGCAATAATTACGCAATATCCAGTGAGCTGAAACCAGGTTGTCAAAACACACTTAGTGACTGTCCGTTCACCAAAATACAGAGGAAGTGAAGCCCAAAGCAACCACGACCCGGAAATTGTCAAGAAAAGAAATGGAATAGACGATCGAATCATTGTCGGTTTTCTCCTGTGAATTAATGTGGCATAGAAGCTTACAAGCAAGCAAATCCACAAACGACCATGAATCCAGCAACAAGTTTACCCGTTCTGGTATTGAATGACGGCAAATATTCTTCGATATGAATATCCAAAACGTCGAGAGGACATTCGAGGTATTCCCAAAGAATATCGGTTTTACGTGGGGATATGGTGTGAATGCCGTCGCGTCTTGGTTCGTCATTCCAAATCCTACAACTGTTCCGTTAATCACCAAGTGTGGATTGTACTTCAAATGGTCTTGTAGTCGAGAGTTAGAACATACA
Source organism: Rhizoclosmatium globosum (assembly GCA_002104985.1). NCBI lineage: Eukaryota > Fungi > Chytridiomycota > Chytridiomycetes > Chytridiales > Chytriomycetaceae > Rhizoclosmatium > Rhizoclosmatium globosum. Next base: position 53,144 of record MCGO01000071.1, on the reverse strand, counting down.
TTAGTTAAAGTCACTTACAATGCGAGGTCGCCATATTGGTTAAGCGTAATAGGCTGTGCTTTTAATCCTGTATATTTACGGATTGAAATAGTGTGTAGTTTGTTTTATCGCGTAGTTGTCCAGCCGCCAGCTTTTCGGCAGTGTATTCAAGATTACTTTTCACAAGCTATACAATAGTTCAAGCATGATATTATAATTCATAAATTTGAGTTTACCTTGTCAAATCCTAGAAGCATAGTCATAATACAATCAAAGTTGCCGAAATTGTTCTGCAGGTTGGAAATGATGCTTGAGATACTCATTCCATTTAAATGAATGCTATCAATTTGAGGATATATCTGTTGATAAAATGACAAATTCGTAGCTGCTAATGACAGAGGAGTGTTGAATTGAATATACCCTAGGTCCAAATATGCCGTTTTATCTGAAACTGGAGTATGGGTGGATCAGTGCTCAATGAGGAAGACCATAGCGACTTACAGATATTTTGTACTCCCAACCAAACGTATTCGGGGCCTACGAGACCGCATAAACCGAAATCCGTGTAAATGCTTGATGTCATATATGCCTGAGTAGAAATAATAAAATACCGGACATTTGATCGCTTTAATGTATCGCATGCTGATGTTAACATGTCTTTACTGTATCCATAAGGCAGTGAGACTGTTTGCACTATCGTAATTCCGTGTTTGATGAAACTTCCACGAATATCAACCCCGTAACTCATTGACATTTCATCTCCCTCCTGAATTATCAAAGCAATATTTTCAACATGAAAGTATTTTAATACTTGATAAAAGTGTTCACCGTACCCTTTTGAAGTATATTTAGTTGGAACACACAATATCAAACGGAAAATACCCAATGCCATCGCCATTCTAAAAAAATAGGGATAGTTGTTCTTATTCGAAAAGGTAGGCGAGTTGGGTACGTTCCGCACGCAGGAATCTTGGATGTTGATAATTGACTAGAACCCCTTTCGCTGTCGAACTAAACAGGAATCCAACTACTCCCAGAACGTCTGGACTCCTTTCAATAATGTCTGGACCCAATACAGCTCCAGCATAACCTGTCATTTGTGGGTATCCTTCTTTCATGAACTGGTACTGAGAGTTGTACACCCCACATTCCGAGAACCGCTTGAAATTAACACGAAATGAAGCTCCGGGCAGACTATTGAAAAGTTCAACTGCGGCTCTTTTCGACAGATCGTCTATGAAAGTCCATAGATTTTCGGGGGTATTGACTTGGCTGCTCTGAATCTGTTCAGGACTGAAATAGGTGTCGTTGTAGTTGGTGACCATGGACCCATTAATCAGCAAGTTCTCCATGTAACAGTATTCGCCTACAAAGCCAATAGTTATGTTCACGCGGCTCGCCATCCTTTCTGAAAAGGACTTCAGTGCAAATCTTTGAGTGAAAATTAACAAATGACAGAACCATCTGTGAAGGAGCAAATAGCCCGCTTGAAAGGTATTCCCTTCTTTGTACGTGACGAAGCTAACTGCTTTCCAAGCGGCGATTGAATTGAAGAAGTCGCAGTCGCAGCCAAAACCAGTTCAGACTGTGCAACCAATTCTGAGTTACTCTGGAGGACCGGCTGTCAGACCACCCATTCGGCCTCCTTCTATACCCGCTACAATAATTCATACCCTACTGTACCTGTTCCAAAGCATCGCAACATGACTCTGGTTGTCAACAAGGACAGTACGGCTCCTGCTCCAACCTCAACAGAGACACCCGCTTTGCCTAAATCAAGGCACAAGTCCTTGGTTGTGAATGGGCCTGGTGCTGCGACTGCGGAAACGATCGATACAGTACCAAAAGAACTGCCAAAGTTTATCACAAAGGGGAACAAACTCATTAGAGCAGGCGTTGGTACGGCGATATAATATTTGCGCTCATTCTATTGATATATGTGTTCGTTTTAGTTATCAAGAAGGTGCCGATCTCAACGAGAGTTATTCTGTATTCAAGTGAGCATTCAAACCAATTGGCACTTTTGGCTTTCCTCTGACGTTTGTATTTGCAGGGGAGGTGTCACTAAGGTATTCAACAAGTCGGAAACTCTGAAGCCTGTCATCTCCAAAAGCCCACGTAGGAACATTCCAGTCAATAAGAACCACCTATGTACTCATCCTATTCAACAGAGGGAAATCGTCAAATCATCATCAATGGAGTCGAATTCAAAGTGGATCCTTCACGCCGCAAACTTGTACGCGTTCAAGGTTGAGTGTTGAAGCCTGGAGGTGGACAGCAGGACTTAACAAACTGTTTTAGCTGAGAAACCCTCGTCAACATCATCCACTACGAAATCCCCACCCCTTAAAATACCCAAACGCGTTGTGATAGGAAAACAAGCATTCATACGCTCCAAAACGGGAAACTTAATCCCTCAAAACACGCAATGCGTGCACTACCAACGCGGATCATGCAAACTCGCCCACAAATGCCCCTTCGTCCATGACCCCGCCCGTCGTCTCATTTGCCGGAAATACCTGTCGACGGTAGGCTGCCCTAAAGGCGCAACATGCAACCTTGCACATACCTCCACAATCCACAACACCCCAGTCTGTTTACATTTCATGACGAAACGAGGATGCACGAACGCGGCATGTCGGTACATGCACGTTAAGTCTGATCCAGCTTCTGAAATTTGTGTGGCGTTTGCAAGGGAAGGGTATTGTGCAAAGGAAGAATGCAAGGAACGGCATTTGTGGCAATGTCCCGACAAGGATGCAGGAAGAGTGTGTTCCAAAGGAGATAAGTGTAAGTTGCCTCCATGTATTTTGGAGCGGAGGGGAATTGATGTGAGTAAGTTACGCGAAAACCTGTTTGGGAGGAAAAGGAAAGTATGGAGTCGGAGGATGGAGCGGACGACGTTGTGTTGTTGAAGAAGCCTGATTTCGTGACCGGATTTAATCCACGCGGATCTGTGGGAGATTACGATCCAAATGAATTGGCAGTTGGATTTGGTCATGATTCTTCAGAGGAGAGCGAGCAAGATGAGGATGAAGAATGATGACGCCGAAGATGATGACGAACGCGATGACGATGAGATGACAGGCGAGGATGAGGGAAAAAGGGGATAACGAGGACATGATTGAGTTTGGCGATTTGGGGTGGAGGGAATGTGATTGTATTGACAGCGAATCGTATAATAAATACAGAAGAATCAAACTATCTTTTCTAGTGCTTCCATAACTACGATAGAGTTTCCACGAATAACCTATAGTACAGTAGTCAGTCTCTGTCTCGTCTCAAGACTCTTGAGAGAAAAACTCACAATCATTCCGATGTCCTGTCTGTCAGTGGCTGATACTTCTTCGGTGGCATCTTCCAACACAATGTTCATGAAGGATCGAATCCTATGTCAAAGAAGAGCATTAGTGACCCAAGCGCGCAGTCGTTCTTTGTTGACTGAGTTCACGTACCACGCAGGACACCGCTGACTTTCCTGTTTCCGTTGAGCTCAAGAAAAAGGCGCTTGTCCATGTACCTGTTGCGTGTCTTTGTTAGCCTCTCTTTCGTGAATTGTTTTGGGTGTTATGTCTCAGATAGGCCTGGGTTCCATCGCGGTACCAATGGGAGTGTAGTTGATTGTACATACTTCTTCAACTCAGGTGCTGCTGCTTTGCTCATAGTTGTTGGTGTTGTTGATTGAGGTGGTGGTGGTGGGTGTTTGTGTGAATTTTGTTGGTTGCCCTTCGATTTATCACTCGCAAAGATGAAGTACTCCAACAGTACGTACACACGATCCCTCCGCCATCAGACGACCCTCGCACTCGCTTCGAACGATAAACTGGATGGACTGGGGGAAACCTTTGACTTTGGATGGCTTTGATCGGACCTGGAACGGCTGGGATGGATGGACGAGCAGGGATGTCTTGCCCAAAAACAGGCATCCCATGTTGCTCAACTGGACAGCCTGGAACGACCTGTCGCTGCGCACGAATCGACTGAGGCGGGATAGGTTGTCGTTGGATTCTGGCGGCAGAAGTCGATAGGATTCAGGACTGTGGAAGGAACAGAGTTGAAAGGCAAACCCTTCAAACACAACCACACCCTCAGCATGCCCTCAACAGCCGAGACACTATGAAGTATCTAACTGCTCTATCCTTTAGCCGTCTCTTCTTCCCGCAGAAACTCCAGAAAGGCTCACTTCTCTGCCCCATCCCACCTCCGCAGAAAGATGATGGTTCGTACTCGGCAAACTACGCCCTCTCTGTCGCTTCGTCAAAATCAACTATTCAATCCAAAATTTGATCCAATACTGGATAATGGCAGTTGAAACTGTTCATTCGAATTCGATTTTGGACGTTCTCCGAAAACATTCCGCAATTGATGATACACAATCAACATTATTCTGACACCTCTTGTTTGAGACGGTCTTCACAACCCGTCAATGCACGGAACCGATTCCACATATCTGATGCAATCCCACACACACACACATCCCAACTTCCTGAATTCCTTCTCCTTCACACACCACCCATTCAAACTCCTGAACTTGAATCTAACCCTGTTCTCCTCTTAGTCTGCTGCTCTCTCCAAGGAGTTGAGAGAGAAGTACCAGGTCCGCTCCCTCCCAATCCGTCAAGACGACGAGGTTGAGGTTGTCCGTGGATCCCACAAGGGACGTGTCGGAAAGGTCGTTGCCGTCTACCGTAAGAAGTGGGTTATCCACATCGAGAAGTTGACCAAGGAGAAGGCCAACAACCAGTCTGTTCAGTTGGGAGTTGACCCATCCAAGGTTAAGATCACCACCATCAAGTTGGACAAGGACCGTTTGAACTTGTTGCAGCGCAAGAAGACTGCCACTGCTTAAAGTTCCTGGAAAGTTTTCTTTTGGTGCATATAGCTGTTGGGAAGAGGTTGTTTAACGTTAACCATTGCGAACGAAATATCATTGCGATAATAAATGATGATGTTTTATAACTTGATAACTATGTTCTCATGTCCAAAAGCGAGTTTCTGTTACCTCTGTTTTGTGTCCGAGAAGTTGCTACCAAAACCATCAAAATGTCAATCGTCAACCTCACCAACGTCACAGTGAGTTCTCATTCATTCCTGTCGCTTGAGCCAGTGCTGGCAGCGACATCCTCTGGCATGACTGCAGCTTTAACTTGACCCTCAAGTCCATTTCACAACCACTAACACATTACTCTCCTCGCCAGATTCACGACAACCCATCCACCTTCTTCCACCCATTCCGATTTGAAATTACATTTGAAGTCATCAGCGAGCTGCAAGAAGGTCGGGACCCTCCTTCCGAGTCAGCAACACCAACTTGAATAACCAACTTCAAAAACAGACCTCGAATTCAAACTGATTTATGTCGGATCCGCTGAGACTGAAGCCCATGACCAAGTTCTCGAAGAACTGCAGGTCGGACCCGTTCCAGTCGGCGTCAGCAAGTTCATGTTTGAGGTAAAACACTCATCCCCTTCTTCTCCTCTGTACCTACTCTAACAAAAACAAATGCAGGCACCAGCACCAAAAGCAGAACTCCTTCCTCCAAACGATATCCTGGGTGTAACAGTCGTCCTCCTCCAAGTCTCTTACCGCGAGAAGGAATTCATTCGAGTCGGATACTACGTAAACACAGACTACACTGACGAAGAGCTCCGTGAGAACCCACCTGCCACAATCCAATACGATAAAGTGGAGCGCAGTATTTTGGCTGATAAACCAAGAGTCACGCGGTACAATATTCCATGGTAAACGTCACCTGTTATAAAACGTGCAGTTTTATATACTTATGTGTGTTTGCTTTGACAGGGACATGACGGAAGAGCAACAGCAACAGCAGCAACAACAATTGGAGCTGCAACAGCAACAACAACAAGGCATGATGCCCTTCAAACCTGATTTTGCTCATATTGATACATCTGTTTTGATGCAAGGAGTCGAGCCTGTTGGGATGATGAGCAGCGCGTTTGACGGGGCGGCACCTGCCGCTGTTGGAGGGACAGCAGATGATATGGATGACATGTGATTTCTTTCCTTCCTCTTGTATCATAAAAAAATGAATTGACTGGTTTATTCACTTTTATTCAACGTAATATTCGTAAAAGTGAACTCGGAGTCCAGAAGATGGATCAACGATGGTCCACTGGTTACCACCCCATTTCATGGCTCTTGGTTTCGGAAAGTTGTCATCGACCCAGTTTCGCAAGTTGTTGCATATAAGTCGATGGACTCGTGTCAAGCGAGAAACTGTGAATGAAACTTGAGTCGCATCAGTTTTGGGATCGTAATCATCGGGGGCAGGGAATAAGTGAATACGCAAGCCAGTAGTAGGGTGTGCTAATATGCATATATTTGTGGTTTCCTTCTTGTATTGTAAGCTGGGTGAATGACTCGAAATCGAGCACGAACGCACCTTTACGACCTCAAAACCCAATAGTAGAAACAAAGCATACGTATTTGAGTACGGTAATACTGCTGGTAAGTAAGGGGTGATCCCCCGAACCTCAAGAACATCGGAAACAGTGCCATTCTCATCAATCAACTTGCGAGAGTACTGTTTGCGGGAAGTGATAGTCCTCGTTGTCGTGGTCTTGATCACTACTTGTTTTCCGTCTTGGATTTCAATATGTTCAGATGTCATGACTGATGTTTCCTAAGAAGTGTCATTTTGCTTGACTTAATTTAACAATGCGATGAACGTATCATGCATACTTCATTTTTATTTATTCTTCTATCCTGTGTAATAAGTTTGTTTCTCAAAACGAACTTTCAAGAGTTCAATGCTTCACTCCTCACGACGACATGCCCCTCTCTATATGGCCATGCTTGTTCCAGTGGCTACATTCTTGAACATTCAGAGTTTGACGGTTCCTCTCGCGCCAACGTATGCAAATGTGGGCAATGCTGAAGCCCCCTTCAGTTCGAAACCTCATCCGTCTTTGACGGCAAGCTACGTGGCCCTTGCATTTGGATTACTGGCGACAGTCTCAGATTTCTTGCGTATGGTGAGTTTGCCCTTTGATTGTTGGATGGAGGACCCAAGCTGTGGCTAACTCCCTTCGATCAGCTTGAAAAGAAGATCAAATGGACGACTCGACTCCTTATATTTGGTTCCGTTTGTCAAGGGATCATTAATTTGACTGTTGTGCTCGTCTACGGCTGGAACTACCTTGGTTCATTCGAAGTGGCTACAACAGAGAACACAGATGGAATGCTGTTCACGTTCCTTTCAGCGTCCACATCGCTTCTAGCCGCATATTTCTGCTTTCGCGAACTGAAAATCAACGAAGGCGAAGACCAAGTCTATGTATTCCTGTTGAACTCCCTTTCTGCGAATCAACGGCAATTGACTATCCTCAGCATATTATCCATGGCGTTTATAGTTGTGTCTGGAGCCGCATACTCATATCTTGAAGACTGGGATCTAAACGAAGCCCAATACTTTATTGTCGTAATGGCAACCTCAATCGGGTTCGGTGACCTCTCGCCCTCAACCCCTCTCGGAAAATTCTTCCTCTTCGCATTTGCGCCTATAGGTCTCGGTCTAGTGGGTCTCAACATTTTTGCAATGCGCGAGGTCCTGCTAGAAATGTTCACATTGGAACTCGCAGACACGTTTTCAAAAAAGTTTGGGATGAAGCAGGAACATCATCATGGGTATTCATTAGATGACAGCGTGCTTTCATATGGAAGGAGGATGGGGTCAGAGACATTGGGTCCTTCTCAGTCTATTGAGATTCCACGTTCGCCAAACATGTTTTCTGGGACTTCATCTTCTGCTCCAGGTGGTTTGCCTTCTTTGGACGCGTTGGCAGCTTTGCAACCCTTAAATACGTCGTCGAGAGCTTCAAGTAGTCTATCGTTGCTCCCACCCAGCCCAGGCCCGTCATTTGCCTCTGTCCATTGTCCACCAAGAACAATGACTTTAAGTCGTGGAGGTGTTGGTACGCATGTGACTCTTATGGGAGACTCACAGATTCGCAGGAAGATGGTGGTGAATGCTACAAAGGAAATCTACACATCACAAATTAAGCAGGCTATCATCATGGTATCAGGAACGATGATTCTGTTTGCAACAGTGTTTTCATATTTGGAAGGATGGTCATTTTGGGTAAGTTCTATAGATACACTTCCGACTATTTGTTAAACTACTTGTAATAGGACGGCATTTACTTTACCTTTTGTACTCTGACAACTATTGGATTCGGTGATTTTGCTCCTTCAACACCCCTGACGCGAAGCTTATTCATTTGGTTTGTCCTCACTGGAATTGTAAATGTCACATATCTTGGATCTATGCTTGGTGAACGAATCTTGAACCAATGGACAGTAACTGTTGGACTCATTGAAGATCGTATGGGGCGTTACGAAGTGAAAGCACGGATAAAGCGGGATTGGGGTTCAAGAAACAATTCATCACGTAACCCTTCTGCAAGTCCTGAAATGACAGCTGCAGCAGAACCAGCAGCACCACCTCCTAGGATTATTCACATCTCCAGCCCTGTAAACAAGTTGGGCACATCTCTTCCTACTCGATTCTGGCATGGACGCAGACAATATGGACTTGTCAGTGATTTGGATACTGATGTGGAAGATGAGCTGTCAGATTCAGGGTCAGAAGGGGACAATGTAGTGCATATGGAACCACCTCAAGCACCTAACATTCCAGATGTTACTCCAAGCACCAGCATAAGAATTCAAAGACGGCCCCTAGTAACATCACCCACTGAAGATTGTGCTCCAATGTGTTCTCCAGCTGTTGCAACACGAGCATCATCATCTGCATCTATACGCATTTTCTCAGCAAAACCAAAACGAAAAGGGAGCAAAGCAAACACTGGAGAAACTGATTCCTTTTTGGGGTGATTTACAACTACAAAATAAAATTAAGTAGGCTTCTCCTTTGAAAAGTTTGAATTATATTATCAACAAAAAGTTTTTGGCTTATGTAGCAATTTTTAAGACTCTGCGGATCATGGTTGTATTATGTCCAACTTTTCACAAAGTAACCCTAACCCTAACCCCATGGGTTTCGTCTGGTTTTGGGGCCTGTTGTGTGCTTACAGCCTTGTTGAGTGAGGTGGGTGCACTTAGGTGCCCAGGCTACAGCCAAGACAATCAAAAGACTGATTTAAGCCCTACAACTTACACATTCTAAGCATTCATACTATATTAGAAGGAAAACATTCAATCTTGCACCAAATCCCTTACAACAAGCCCAATATTGGGAGCATCCGAGATCTCGGATGGTCCAATTTCTCACTGCTACAGTCCCAAAACTGGTTCTGCTGCATTTGATTATTCAATGGTAGATTGGCCCCATGGGTTTCGTCTGGTTTTGGGGCCTGTTGTGTGCTTACAGCCTTGTTGAGTGAGGTGGGTGCACTTAGGTGCCCAGGCTACAGCCAAGACAATCAAAAGACTGATTTAAGCCCTACAACTTACACATTCTAAGCATTCATACTATATTAGAAGGAAAACATTCAATCTTGCACCAAATCCCTTACAACAAGCCCAATATTGGGAGCATCCGAGATCTCGACTGATTTAAGCCATACGCCTTGTGCAAGCAGAAGCTCCCATATTTTGAAAGAAAATTTTGAAAGTATTTATTGTTTAATATTGGATTTATTTTATTTCGTTAAGTCAACAGTTTGCTCCTTTCGAATCCTTTTTGGAGGAGGAGGAAGTTGTGGGCGACGCAATGGAATGGGTTCCTCAGTCAAATCAACCAATTCTAAAACTTTCTTTTTGACAGGATGTGATCCCATAAAAACAACAGCCTGATCATCATCATCAGTATCTGTTGTGTTTGTCAATTGTGGGTTTGATGTTTGAGGGTTTGCCACTGACGAGTTGCTTTTTGTAGATTTTACACCTTCCTGCTTTAAATTATGGGCATTTGTTGCTGTGTGTTTGATATGTGTGGAAGATGTCTCTGCTGCGTTCCTCTTTGACTCCTCCTCCTCTTCGGCAAGGATTTCTTCAAGCTCCAACCAATCCCGAGTTTTATAATGATATGTATGCTTAACAAGCGGATATTCTGTCAAATTGGTTGAAGTGACGTGTCGTAGAGAAACCTTCTCTTTCCTTCCAAAGGCCGTAGCAGAAGAGACAAATACACCTTTTTTCGTCTTTTCATTCTGTAAACAACAATTTAGTAAGAATAACTGATGTACGTGACTCACAATTTCAACAACTTCATGTCTTGTTGGTGACGGCAGCCTCACAGCTTCTTGCGACTCCATCCTCGCTAACCAAATCTCAATCTGTATAGTTCCAATCTGTTCCACTTCATCCTTCTTGACAATGCCGCCATTCATCACCAGCTTTGGCGCCTGGAACTTGAATCTCAATTCTCCATCACCCTCAAGCTTTCCTTTTACGACGAACCGGCCCCGTTGTGGCAGATAACACGCTTTCACTAGGTTTCCGTCGATTGTGATGTGTACGTTAGGGTGGATCGAGCCGTGTGGGTATTGATGTTTCGGGTCGGTGATTTGGTTTGGGTTTATGACGGAGAACACGATTGAGTATTGTTTGTTCAGCTTTGAGATGACGTAAGATTTGTCGGTGGATCCGTCAGGGAAAGGCAATTCAGGGGAGGTTGAGACTTCATCATCAATCTGAATGCCGATAGTGACGGAAGTGTTCTCCCAGCCGTCTACATCGGTTGGTAAACTAAGGTGGACCATTTTCGAAATGGATTGAGCTCTCGATGTTTGTTGTTCGGATGATGATTTGATTGAGATCAGATTTAGACGTTATTTCGCAATGTGCATCACTCTCTGTCGAACAAATCTATAAAGTCAACTTCGTTTTCAGAATATTTAATCATCTCAATACCGCGAAGCACCGCCATGACTTCCACTAAACTCCCCCAACGTTCTCTGGAACGCAACAAACTCCTCCTGCCCCGCCCTTGGCTTTCCAAGTTCCCCAACATCATACACCTGCACACTTCCATCGCTAACACCAACTCCAACAATCTGCCCTGCCGCCTCCCAGGCCAACTTATTCCCTGCCTTCCCATCCTCCAACATCACACTCGCACTTGGAACCTCAACATCCATATTCAAATCATACACAGAGAACCGTCCACTTCCATCCACACACCCAAACACAGCAGGATGAACAGGACTCCACTTAACATCCCACACGAAATCATTCGCCTCCTCAAACACATGCAGACTCTGAATAACACGATGTGAAGGTGTCGTGCTTGTCGCCTGCTTTGTAGGGCTTCTTGCACGCCATAAGCGCACAGTCCAATCCGCACTGGAAGTCAAAAAGAGGTCGGAAAAGTCGTGTGGGCTTTGAACGTTCAATGGATGGAAATCGAGACCAGTGATGACTGCGTCGTGGCCGGTGTAACTCTCCATGGGGTTGATACCGGCTTTCGCGCCTGCGCGGTCGTACCGGTTCGCTTGGTACACTGCTCCTTCCTCAGTTCCAACCCAGAATGTGCCGGTCTCGCCTGCAGGGAATCCAAAACATGTTACGGCGATTTCGTTGGTAACGCGGAGGTTTGTTGCGTCAAGTGGGTTATGTGCTAGTTCAAGGACTTCGATGGGATTTGCGAGCATGTCGAGGGTCCATGTACAGACGAGGCCGTCCGTGCTGGTTGTGACAAGTTGGTGCGCGTTTTGGGTTCCAACAAGGTGCATGGCAGAGACGGGGTGAGTATGGCCGTTGGAGGAGAGAGGGGTTTTGAGGACAGGTGTGTGTTTGGTTCGGGTGTCCCAGATGAGAATTTGGCCAGAATATGTTCCACCAAGAAGGAGGGTTGGATGGAAGGGAGAGAAGGCGGAGGTTGTGATGTCAGATTGGGCATGGAATTGGAATTCTGGGCGAGTTGGGACATGGGTATTCCACAAGAGAAGGAGACCATCAGGTTGATCCGCTAATGAGGACGCCGGTTTCGTGTATGATGCCAAGCAAAGTTCTGGATGCTATTTTCCAAAACAGAGTTAGATTATGCAGCACAAATACAAGAACCGTTACCCTTGGAGACCAAGACAAGTCCGTGACAGAACGGTTTTTAGTTAACCGATCATCCGAGAATGTACACACGCTCTTGATACCTCGTCCAGTATTAACTTCTTTCCGTCCTTCATCTGCCATCGTATAATCCACCAAACTATCAGATTTCGAATTCAAAGCCCGCTCAACAAGCTTTGATGACCGGTCAAAAAAGTCTTGGAATTGCCATGACTGGAGAATGATTTCCTTCTCAATTTCGTCCATAACTATTGAAATAAGAGTTATAAGGGTCATGAGAGTTTTAAAGAACACACCCCGTACGTCAGGCACTTCAGGGACAGGTTCTGGTTCCACCACAGGTTCTTCTTCTACGACAGCCGTTTCTGCAGGCGCCTCATCTTCAGGATCATCTGTTTGGAAAGAGCTTTCTACCGTTTGCAGCTCCTTTTCGTAGTACACCTTTTCCTATTGACATCGTAGCGCACTGGGTCAGCTCAATAAATGAATGCAAACAATAAATACCGTAGGAGGGGCTTCGAAGAGAACCATAGAGGCCATAGCAAGCTTTGGAACCGGTTTAAGGCTACCACACATATTAGTACCATCACCCAATTGACAGCAAGGAAGCAGCAGTTACCGCATCTCCGCCGCTGGCGCCACTTCCTCGACATCCATCTTGACTTCCGTTATTTCCAGGTCGACAGCACCTTGGACAGGTGGTGGGGCCAGTTTCGCCTCTTCCTTCCGTGCGCGTTCGCCCACGAGGGAAGCAACGAGGTCTTCGAGCTCCTTTCGCCGTTGTGCATGCGACTGTGATTGGATTGGATTGGAGTGTATTTGATAGGATGGGAAGGTGGGCAGTAGTTAGGTTGAGCGAAGTAGAGCCAAAGGCAGCCCCAAACCTGAGCCTCGACATTCTGAGTTTGATGAAGGGCACGACTTCGTTCTTCGCGCGTGCGTTTCAGTTCGGCGATCTTGGCCTTCTTCTTTTCGATTTCTTCGCGGCGACGACTCGAATCCATTTTTGAATGAAAGTTTTAACGTAATTTTGAATACAAAGCCGCTTCATTCATTCTGCTTTCTCATCAAATTAAAAATAATGGATTTCGGGTTGTTTGTTTGATTGGTTGATTGCACAGTTGAATAATACATTAACGGGCCTCGAATTGAACCACTGTGTTGTGTGTGTTTAGTGACATAGTAGCGTCTTTGTATACTCACTTCGCTTAGTTCTCTTCTTGTACAGAATACGGTGTCCACACTCTTTGCATCGAATTGGTTCCCGTGGGTTGATGGCGTTGTCGGCTCCACAGTCTGTTTTTTGGTTTCGAGTTTAGACCTTCCAATCTATCTGACGATTCGGATGGCAAATATTGAAGAGTTCCTCGTAGTGTTTTACCGAGTGCGAGTTGATGGTCCTTGTTGTAGACTATCAGATCCTCCTCTCCACTGAGTTACTGCCACCGACGTCCAGTACATCCGTCCATGTCATCTATACAGTTAAGACACAGTTTAAATCTGAAACTTACCACCACAGGTGTAGGAAACGTCGCTTCGTCGAACTGGGTCCATCTCTGAGGGTTTGATTTGAAGCAAAGAAAAAGAAACAAAGAGAACTCATTCATTCTACTTCATTCCACCAAACAACAATTTAGATAATTCTTCGGTATCACATCCGACTCTTGTTTCGTCCCTGTAGGACCTTCCCAATAAACAACCCGATTCCTCCCTTCAAATCCCAAATACCCTTCCCTCACCTCTCCTACCCTCTTCCTTTTCAACCACTCGACAAGGCCCTCCGTGCTCGTCACAAGCTCTCCATCAATTATCCGTTCAGGATGCAACCCCGGAAACACACAACACGGTACAACCGCCCACGGAAGTCCAAACCGAAACGCAACATCAACAATCGCTTCTGTCGCTTGATCCGGATGCATCCCCACAACCACTGTCCCTTCTTTCCGTAAAAGCTCAAGAACACGATATGTCGGTGGATCCGTAAACCATTCCTGGATATGCTCGTTCAACTCTTTTGTAGTATCAAGCGCCCTTCGCATCTGGTTACTCATGCCCCTCGGCCGCGGGTCTACAAGTGTTGCTGTTACTTTTGGAATTGCAGTGGGGCCATCAGGAGAGAGCATCGAGTTTCGTTGGACGAGAAGACCGACAAGGCCTTTGCCTCCAGCCACATCAATCACGTGTTTTGCATGTGGAAATGTATTTGCGATCCATTTGGCAAAGACGTGTGCACGGCCTGAGTGGTTGTATTTGAGGTCAGGAGGAGTTGGGTCCTACATAGTTGTTATTTAGACCAGCCCCAGAAGAGAAGAGAAGAAGTATCAAGTTACATCTGGTCTGTGGGACTTAAGCCGACGCTGAGCAATTCGCAGTTTGACCCAGTCGGCGCGAAGACGAGGAAGATCGGCGATTGGCGGGTGCGAAAAGCGGCAGGGCGGCGCATTCGGACATTGGCCCGTGTTGATAAAGTACTTGCACAGGCTCTGGTGCCGGATGTCGGAACTCCATCGCACGGGTGGCGCTAGAGTGGTTTGGGCTGTTTCTTGCATCTTTGCTGGTTGGAAGGAAATACCTCAGTCCATTGCTACTGATCTGGAGAATGTTATGTAAAAGGATTGCTTTCGGCTGAGTATTAATATAACAGAAAAGACAAAGGTTTGATTTCCAAACCACGTTCCAAAAATAAGGACATCATTCATCATCAAATGGATCTGAACTTTGACAGCGACAGCCTCGGTGCCAACACATCCGGTGCAAGAGTAGAAAAACCAACTGCGCATCGAAAGGGACGAAAGCCAAAGGAGGTGCTTCCAGAGGACCCAACTGCGAGAAAGAACCTCGAAGCCGTGCGGTACCTTCCCTTCCCTCTTTCCATCAAACCAACCCATGACTAATACCATCGTCCAGATCATTCCGCCAACGACAAAAGGAGCACGTTGAAAGCCTCGAACGCGAAGTCCAAGAACTCCGCTCTCTCTTGGCCGGAAAGCCGCTCCAGCCCCAACAACAACTATCAAATCAACCAAATTCAGATCTCGAATCGCTGCGAATGGAAAACGCATCGCTGGCAGCACAACTCTCGCTCTTGAAACACGGCGGCGTCTCGTTCGACTTTAGAACATCGCAGAACCAGCCAAACTCAAACTGTATTGGCTGTGCAGTCGAGAAAATGAAGACTCTTGTTTGTATGGGCCAGATTAAAACGCTGGAAGGGAAGCTGGCAGAAGCACATATCGAACTGCAGAGCTTGAGATCCCTTCAAGGCCTTCAGCAACTCTTTCAGTTCAACAACACGCAAACAGATGCTCTCCTTCAACACAATTTGAATGCAGCGTCCCTATTTGCCCCTGACATGTCTCTATTCGGTGTCAAACAAAGCCCATCAACGAATACAATTGACTCACCAGCTTCCATCACCCATTCCACCCAACTGAATATGACTCCATGGCTCGACGATCTATTCGCAACAACATCATCAACCCCTGAAGCACCCACAAAACCAACAGCAACAGAACTCTACGGGCCCCCTGAAGTCGATACAGTCCGCATCGCCCTCAAACAACTCCCTTCCCTCAAAGACTGTAAATTCGTTGACTTGATGATGGACACATTCGTAGAACAATGTAAAAGGTCTGATCAAAAATGGATGATCAAGTCACTCCTCCGCACAATGTCCTACCGCCATAACATGCTTGACGCATGTAATATTATGGATAGACAGAAGGTTCTTGAATTGCTGGTTATTTTCGCGGAACGGAACAAGAATCATTTGACATATCGTAATACTATTATCAATGAGGGTGTGGAAAGCGCGACGAAAGCTGTTTCGGCAGCTAGAGCACTTTCTGGGGGACTTGGGCCTAGTACGTCTCAGACTCGTGTAACTCATGGAACGCTGCAACCGTCACCACTTCAGAAACGACTGGTGGATGAATTACTTAAAATTCCGTCGCTTGCCAACTCAAAAGATACTATCATCGAGTTATGCGTGGAGATGCAATCTGTAAGTGTTTTTGTGTTTTTGTGTGCCTCCAACATACACTAACTCATTCATATCAAGCATATGGATTCAAACACAGAACGTAGCCAGGACTCCCTCATCAACTTAATGCGGCTGGGAAAACAATTGGAAAGCATGTGTCAAACGTTAGAAGACAAAACAAAATTCGCATACATTACAGAGTCGTTCCGTGAGGGAAACCGCGCTGTATTAACAAAACTGTATCAAGATGTGCAAGATGATTCTGAATGATAAAGTATCAACAATTAAAGTAACTCTCATTAAACAATCGTGTTTTATAAATCTTGAGCCTCCCACTTCCTCATCACAAGTTCCCATGGATCTGCATTCACAATCATGCTCGCTTCAGCAACTGCGTTTTTGCCACCCATCTTTAACAGCTGATCATAGCAGTATTTTGCGTTCTGTTGGATTGTTGTTTGGTGGGAAAATATGAGCATACGGAATAGACGGATTCCGTTCATGGCGAGCATAGTGCGAGTGTAAGTTTCTATCACAACATGAGTTCATATCATCTGGGACAGAATGGATCCAACCAACCTTCATCGACAAAGTTCCTCAATGCCTTCAAACTTTGCTCCAGCAGCGCTACATTGTAGTCATACAGATTCTTGAGAAGAGCTTCTATAACTCCTTTGTTATACATGACTTCCCTCTTTTTGTCTGAACCCCATTTTAAAGGTCAGCTGAACTTTTTCCGTTCCCAGTTAATCTCACCATACACAGACATACTAGCGATAGCAGCGCAGCAATTGACTTGCACATGGTCCTCCTCGGTTTCCATTAAGGGAATCAAACAATCCGTCAATCGACTACAAACATCTTCCGAAAACGCTCGTCGAGATGCAAGCTTCCTCGTCAGTACCACTCCTTCCGATCTGGTATGCGAGTCTGGAGAATTAAGCATCTTAATCAAAGGCGCCAACGTATCTATTTCGAGCTTCGTTGTAGCTGGAGCTGAAAGAAGTTGCGGAACTGATAATTCTAAATCCACGTCAAATTAAAACTGTACAAAAATTAATCAATATTATACATACGAAGACTAGCAATATCAGCTTCAGCATGCCCCTCCGTCTTCACCGTAAACAGCGTAGTTTCAATCACATTATTCCCAATATCAACACTCTCAGAATTCAACGGCGCCACAGCAGTATTAATAACAGAATTCACGCGAGGAGTCTTGATTTTAATAATAGCCGCATCTTCAGCCTTGATTTTCGGTTTCGCTGGAACTTGTGATATGTCATCATGCTTTGACTTTCCTCCACTCTGTTGCAACATCCGTATAAACTTCAAAACCTGTGTTTCAAAGCCCCCGCGTTGGTCTCTTGGAGTCAGGTGGTCGATTTTGAGGGTCAGGGATTTGAGGTATGCGAGGGCAACGTCTTTGTGGATTCCTTTTAGTTGGTTGCCTGTTTCGCGAGGATCAGTTTATATAGTTCATTTTAGAGTGGATGGGTTGAACTACCTTCATGGATGTATTGTATTAAATTGAGGGAGAACTCGAGGAGAGGAATATCGTAAAATCGGTCGAGAGATGCGATGGCTCGTAAGCCTCCGTACTCAAGGAATGAAGCCATGCCGCTTTCTTTGATTCTAAATTAGTTCTTTCACGAGAATAAGATTATTTTACCAGGCAGGGTAACAACATCCGCCATCTGCAATAACAGCAGCACCAACGCGGCAGTCTTTTTTTGAGTTATCATATGAACGAGGAGCTTCATGCCTCCGTGTTTGTTAAACTCGCGTTTTCCAGCCTCTATGAAAATACGTTAACGTGATGCACTTATCCACACATCAACAAACCTTGCTGCAGCAAGTACCGAGAGCTTAACTTCACAATCGAGCCAACACTCGTATCCGAAATATGCTTCTTCAACAACTCAAACAATATAACGAACGAGTACTGCTCCAAATACGTTTTACACATCAACTCAGATTTCATGCACGTTTGAAGCAAATCAAGGACAAGATGCAATGTGGGCTCATTAAATTTAAGACATGCGTGAAGCGTGCTTAAGAAGTTGTGAAGCGAGGGAAGTGTAATCGATTTGGCTTTTGGAGTTGTCAGTCAGTTCAAACACCACAAACATCAATGAACCAACCACTAAACCCAAGATCCTTCAGCGCTCCAGCACACTTCATAAACACTAAATCAGAGCGAGATCCCCAACGAATAAAGAACTGAATAACAGCCTGAAGAGCGCGTTTCTTGGTTTGACTTGACATTGTATGCTCTGAATTCTCCACGTCACTTGTATGGCTGAGATATGATATCAAAATATCAAAACATTTGCTGGCGGATTCAAAGTCTGTTGAGTGGTGTATGAGGTTGAGGATCAAGTTGATTTCGTGTGAGGCTAGTTTGTCGCATCTTCCTGAAACGAAAATGGATGAGACTAGGACGTTGTATGAAGGGAAGGTCACCTTTTGGGAATAGTGTGCGAAAGACTGTGTTCCTGTTATCCGACAGGAGGTCCAAAAGCATAATTATTACTGAGAATTATTTGTTTATCAGAAGTTGCAAATGTCAGACGATGCACCACCGTTCATGGTAGAGGAGAGCCCGAAACAGCCAGCTCCTCCAACAGCACCGAAAGGACGACGAAACCGCGCGCCATTCCGAGCAGAAGAGGCTAGAATCTCGCAACCCAACAAAGTATGTGAGTTTATCAAACTCATACAAGTCACTCAAAACAACCAACTAGAGCCAAGAAGACTTGGACGACGAAAACGACGCGCCAAATGACGACGCCGCAAACTTACCACCCGGCGCTGCGTCCATGTCATCCAAACCTCGTTCACGTCAACAAAAGCCACCCCCACAGACCCAGAAATCTGGATGGGGCGAAGAAAGCTTATCGAATCCTGATTTGTCAAAGAAACAGTTTGGACGACGTAGTCAACAGGCGCGTGATTCTCGTCGGAATGTTGATGAAGATGAGAAGGATCGGGATGATGATCGGGATGATGAGGATGAAGACGATGATGACGAAGATGAAGAAAATGATAGACGAAAGAGTCGTGGAAGTCGTGCAAGGTTGGGTTGTCTCTGAAGCGCGTGAGGAAACTGAATACTTTGAACACGCAGAGACTCTAAAAACAAAAACAAACGTGGGGCAGCTGGACGCGATGAAGGTAATTTATTTGGATATAAATGAATACGCGCAGCTAACAACTTTATAAGTAATCATGATCATTCCTGACCTTAATGACGTTGAAGAAGACGAGATGATCACAACTGTAGCAGCACCACCATCCCTAAAAGTAAACAAAGTCAAGACAATTAGGGAGTTGGACAATGAATTGGCAATTTCGACTGGAATGTTGAGTGAGCCTGGAATGGAGGGCATTGATTTCTCACTCTTGACTGCATACGCGCTTTGTCCACCTGAAATGGTGTATGAGGAGGATCGCCACTGGGATTGGGATGTAACATTCACGGAATTAACGTCCGGGGACAAAGATCCATCATTTTAGTTAGAATAGTGGAATAGAAATCAGAGATTAAATAGAACAAAATGAATCTCGAAGTTCTTGTGTTCCTTTCACTTGTTGTGACTGTCTTTGTGCTCACGACCACGTCGCAACCACCCGCGAATCCGATCGCAGAATCCGAGTTGAACTCCGATGACGATGACGAGGACGACGAAGAAGTTGAAGTCGAAGACAAAGTCCAAGTTTCGAAACCAAAGCCCAAATCAACGTCGACTTCAAACGAACGATCGCCGAGTGAGTCACCGTTCGTGTTTCATTTCTTGTTCTTAAAACAGAGTTCGAAGCGGGTCTGTCGCTCGAAAGCCTCGCTCGCCTCGTTTGGTCAAACAACTCGGCAATCAGAGAAAGGTCCGTTGCGGCTTTGTTCACTTGGCGCTAACTCGGCAGGATACTCAGTGCCTTGCAGATACTGCTGCATCGGGCAATGTCGGGTATGGTCACTGATGCTGTCAACACTTCTGTCTAAACTTCCATTCCTAATCAGACGATTACTTTGGCGAAATTATGCTCCTTTGCTGGAACAAGGAAGATGCAGACTTGAGAGCAAAAGCGATATCTGTGGTTCAACAGCTTTCCAGAACAGGTACGGTATTCCTTCCATTCAACAATCTTAGCACGACCTAGGTGACTAACATACATCTAGAATCTAATCGATCGCGTTTGGCGAAATGGGGTGCCATGAAAATGCTGGCTCATACAATCAGTACTCCGAACACAGACAAGACATATCGGAATGCAATGGTCACTCTCTATCGCCTTGTTTTGAATCATAGTACGCTCTCATATGAATCCATATATTATTTAACAATTCGCCTCAGCCAATCGCAAAGTTTTCCTTGTCAAGGCAGGGATGTTGGATCGTATTATTGAATTCCTGACGGTCAAGACCCACAGTAACGATTTAAGATATTGGTCGCTACTTGTTATTCATCAGTTTACTCTTTGCGGTAAGATTTACTTCCCAGTATTAACTTCAAACTCATTCTGTCCTTAAGAACACCTACATCCAATCTTGATATTCAAGGGGTTGATTCCAATTCTCGGCACAATGACGCGTTCTACTTTCGGAAACTCAAATATGCAAAAGTACTGTCTCCACTCTCTTGTCCGCTTAATTTCAAGCCTGAAATCTGTTGGTTCGTTACAAACATCCTCCTCCCCAACCACATCCGACTAACGCAAACGATTTGTGCAGAGGCTCCGAAAAAGCTACAAGCACTCCTAGACATGAACCTCGTCAACCTCGTCGGAGCCTGTCTCAAAAACGAAGATGGCGAACTTGTATCATGGGCAATCTTCCTCATCCAAGAATTTGTAACACGTGATGTTGCGCGCGCCGAGTTTGCAAGTGTTCGTTCTTTGGGAAAGATTCTGGTCGACACTATTACACACCCTTCATCGAATGCGGATTCCTTCATGCCACGTGTGACGCTGCGTACCTTGAAGTGTTTGAGTATTAGAAACGATGTGTTTCAGAGTGAAATTCTGAAAGCGGGAATTTTGAAGAAGGTGTTGCCGTTTGTTGATTCTGGTGACAACGAAGCACAGTTTTGGGCTGTTTCTTTGTTGCATGATTTGATTGGAAACAACAGTATGGGTTTGCTTTCATGTCTTTATGATGCTTATTGATTGCTAGGTGACTGTCATGACCAGTTTTTTGCGTTGAAGGGACTGGAAACACTCATCAAGATTTCAAATACTGCCTCATCAGATGTTTGTTTATATGTCAGCGATTTATTCATCTTTCTATGCGGTATCGGTACGTACATCTCTGAATCCTTCAAGTGTTGACTTTATGCACTCCTAGGAAAAAATCGGCCAATTCTTTTGCGATCAGATATTCTATATGCAATTCTTAACTTTTGCCGAGCTGAAGAATCTGATTTGCAGTATGGAGGAGCACTCCTTGCGTTGAACCTTGCAACCTTCTCTGGTAACATCTTATCATGCTCAGCAATCACACTAACAAAAATGAATTCAGCTGATAGCGCCATTAAAATTGACGACAACGACGGTGTCGAAATTCTGGCTGAATGTATCTTGAACACCTCACGACAGGATCTTCAAGTTGTGGCTGCGAAAGCTCTCTCTACAATGGCTCGAAAGAGTTACGAAGTTCATGAACCGATCTTTCGACTTGTGGTGCAAGAGTTGGTTGTCAAGATAAAAAGGTGAGTTTGGTGTGATTGATTCATTCCACAACAAAATCTAACACATCGTTTCTCAAGTTTAAAATACTCTGCACAAAACTCAAACGATCTACATACATTTCTCGAATGTTTCCAAATATTCATTCAACCAGACGCGCTCAAACCGTCTCCAGATCCTTCCTTCCCTCGCCGAAACGAAACCTTTGTCTTCGAGGACCTCGACTGGTCAACATCGCTTGAACCTCTTTGTGCGAAAGTCATTGACATGCTCCTCTTCCCATTCATCAACGACTCGTTTTATGTCGAAGAGGTGTTTGAAGGGGCTGTTGAGAGTGAGGTGCCGTTGTTGAAGGCAGATATCAATGACGTTCTGTTCTATCGAGTGGAAGAAGTTGCACAAAAGATGCGCGATATCAGCGAGAATTCGTATACTGATGAGGAAGTGATGGATCAGAATACGCGTTATTTCTTTGCGTTTAAGGCAATGAGTATGTTGATGCCGTTACTACAAAATGGTGAGGATACTCGCGAAAAAGCGTTTCTAATCTTTTATCAGAGAGGGCACGAGTATTCTTTGAAAAGAATAACATCGCAGTCATTCTTATCTCTTTGGTTCGACTGAACAGCAAAGTCCTCTGCAACCAAGCGATTGCGGCCTTGGGATTGTGCTTGCAACAAGGTAATACTTGATTATATTACTGTGTTATCCACTTATCCTTGTTGAAGGACTATCACGAACTACTCTTGCGACAATCCCAGAATTCATTGATACATTGTTGAGCCACATTTTGACGGAGGAATCAACCGCGACAAAATTCTATGGCAGCTTGATATTTGACCACTTGACTGATTATACATCCGAGGAGCTGGCCCAAGACGTTGAAGGAGTCGCTGAAATTGATATCGAGAGCATAACGCCATACTTGTACTGGTCGAAAAACAAAATGGAGGTATAAGCAGGAAATATTGCTTTTTGAAGGCTAGATGCTTATCATTTCTAGGTTCGAAATGATTCTTGGACGTTCGAAAGTGCTCGCTGCAACGTCTGCGTCAGTAGAGAAGGGAAATACGCGTTTGAAGTGACATTGATGACAGATGGAATCATACAGAGTACGCTCATGTTTATCCCATCACTTAAATACTTACTTTCATGGTATTAGTTGGATGGGCTACAGAAGACTGTGTTTTCGATCCTGAGGGAGGAGAAGGAGTAGGTGATAACGCTCAATCTTACGCGTATGATGGAAATCGCGTCAGAAAGTGGCATAGCACCTTTACAAGCAACGTGAGGACATCTTCCTGTTCCAATTGTACGAAGCGCTAAAACGTTGAGTAGAATACGTATGGAGAAGAATGGGCCGCTGGAGATGTCATCACTGTCTTGATAGATCTGGATGAACAAACTGTTTCATATCTGAGAAATGGGAATGATCTTGGAGTCGCGTTCACCGATGTCGACACAGCTTTGAACTGGTATCCTGCTGTATCACTTGCTGGAAGTCAAGGCTGTATATTCAACTTTGGAGGGTCTACAGCAATGCTGAGGTAAGAATAGAGAGTTAATTGAGCCCCTTTAAGTTCATTCCTCATAGGTACAAGCCCGACGGATATATTGATGTTGCGAGTAAGGTTGAAATCCCAATCGGCTCTTTGCCCAACTTATCTTCCATGGAGATCGCCTCGTCGGTGGAAATTATTGACTACATGTATGCAGTGACTGCGGTAGATCACGATTGGACTGTACCGTCATTCTACTATGAATGTAGGCTTTATCCATCCAAGAATCTAGAAACTGCTTGGTGTGTATTTCTTCACGTTATTTGACTTTGCTGAAAATATTGGTAGCCCTTTTCAACTTGGTCTATTTGACACCCATGGAACTTTGTATGTGCTTGTACCAGTTCGAGACAATATGGCATGCATTGTTTCTGTTGGTTGTGAGATTCCGTGGCAAGATGTGATGCTCGATATGCTTCATATAACAGTTCAATCATTGATTGATGACGATCTAACCGAGTCCGGCAATACAATACTTGTTGCGAAACTCAACAGTTTTGTTTTCAAAGATGGTGATGTACTTGGTTGCGGTTTTGAGGAAGCATCCTCTTGTGTGTTTTTCACAATCAACGGACACCCTCTCAGTGAGTCCTCACTCTCCAAAATTATATTCCTGATTCTATTACACCAGATGTACTCGTTCGTAGTGACTCAACGCACACCTTTTTCCCATACACAAGAAACTGTCCAAAGCTCAAGGTCAACTACGGAAACGCGCCATACCTCTGGTACCCACATATCCAAGAATCTCCGATTTCTCCCTCTGGATTCGATATTGATTTGGATGGCTGATGGACCCAAAATAAAATGATGCGTGAATCAAATGACGTTGACATTCCCTCGTGCCTCTTCATAATCCATCGCACACTCATCGACTCCCTCACCACAAAAGACGCACTCTCCCTCTTCTCAACAACAAAGATTCTCGCATACGATGCACGGCACCAAGTAATCGGGAAGTCAACAATCCGAATCCCAATAACATCCACAATCCCAGACTTGAAACGCCGATTTCTGGGTGTACTCCCACACATAAAATGCATCCAACTTCCCGTGGAGGAAGAGCCTATCTTGTTTGAACTCGTGATGCCAATGTTCCCTCAACTGACGAGTTTGGTTGCACCGGGACTGAAGGACTTACGGATCCTTCACGTTTTGGATCAACTTAAGGAACTGGATATTAGTTTGAGGACGTACTCTGTTCGTGATGAGGGTGCGCCTGTTGATATGGATGCTGTTTCGTCGTTGTTGGCGTTAAGATCGTTGAAGATATCTAACTGGAAGATTGCGACTTTGACTCCAATATTAAAGCTCGCGCAGCTGCGAGAACTCTCGTTTTCAGTGTTGGGCGGATCGGAACTGGACTTGTCCGAGTTGTCAACATTGAAGTCACTCACATCACTTACAATCACGGGTCGAGGGTTACGCGAAGTGCGTCCAATAACGAAATTGACGCGACTTAAATATCTTTGTCTTGGTGATACGAATGTCTCAGATATATCCGGTTTGAATTTACTGCATGACTTGACTTCCTTGGAAATCAGTCGATGTCCTTTAAGTGACGTGCAACCACTCTCAGAACTCGACAAGCTTCAGAATTTGAATTTGTCAGAATCTGCACTGAGTAACCTTCAGCCACTAGCATCTCTTCACTCATTAAAGTCAATCAACATCTCCCTCACATTCGTGACAGTCCTGGATTCCTTGAAATACCTGATAAATTTAGAAGATTTAAATGCATCGCATACATACATAGACGATCTATCACCGTTACGACATCTGCTCAATTTATCCACACTGAATTTTGATGGAACTGAAATTGATGATTTGAGGCCTTTATGTCCCTGTCAGAAGCTGAAAGTACTATCTTGCAATGAAACAAAATTGCGGAATCTGAATCCTCTTGCTGCGAATGGTTCCCTGGTAATTCTGTCTTTGATTGCGGCAGAAGTCAAGGATGTTTCAGTTGCAAAACATTTACCTCTACTACGAGAGCTATACCTTACGCAAACGCGTGTAACGGACATATCCGCGCTGAAAGACCTAAAATATCTCCAAATTTTGCATCTTAGTGACATTAGTATTTGTGATTTCAGCTGCATCCAATCTTTACAATCTTTGTATGAGTTACATGTCTCTGTCACGAACGAAAGCGACATAACTTCATTCGCTACTTTGACGAACTTAAAAGTATTGCATATGGGTCTCTCGCATACTGGGAGCAACGCCGTCTTCGACTTAGATATTCTAAAGATGATTCCGTCGCTTGAGTTTATGTATTTGCATGGCGCGAAGGGGCATGATATAGGTCCATTATGCAAGTGGATGGAAGAGCATCATATAGAGTTTCTAGATTGGCGTAAATAAAAATGATCAAGTTCATGTTAATGTTATCATCTTATTCTGGCTCTGACTCGAGCCTTTATTAAAATGTCCCTTCACGCCAAAACTCAAACACGTAACTTGATTCACCATTCCATGTCCTGAGATCCAAAGAACTCTTTTGTTTTCCCACACTTGGGGTTGGTACAGGATGGGCATCGGAGAGGCAATTGTTTTGAGTGGAGAGCACCTGAATCCAAATGGTTCTTGACAACCTCTCCCAAACACTGAATGAAAATAGGGTCATCGTTCAATGACTCGACTCTCTTGTATCCAGTAATTCCAACCTGTGTTTCTTAGTTTCAGTACACGTTCAGGAAAGGACTCATTCAATGAAAACTGCTTACCTCCTTCGCAACATGTCCGTATTCCAGATCCAATTCAAACAAAGTCTCAATGTGGTCAGACACGAAAGCGATTGGAACAACCAACAGATTCTTTTTGCCTTGCTTTCCATACCCTTTGATGACATCCTCGGTCTTTGGACCCAACCAAGCACTTGGACCCACTTGCGACTGCCAAACAAGTCTGTAAGGGTTTCTGTGACCCAATCGTTCCATCACAGCATTCACAGTAGCAGCCACTTCACCAGGGTACGTGTCACCACGGTTCACGACACTCATTGGCAAAGAGTGGGCACTGAACAAGAGAGGAACAGAGTCCCGTTCACTCGCAGGATATTCCTTCTCAAGAGACTGTTCAATGTGACGCGCAAAAGCCTCCACAAGCATTGGTTGAGTTGGGTACCGGTCGACAACACTCCATTTGATTGAGCCTGACGGGTCCTTGTCTTTGAGGACGCGAACGAGTTCGTTGAGGGAGGAGCCGGTCGTTGAGCAGGAGTATTGAGGGTACAGGGAGAGAGCAATGGCACGAGTGACGCCGTCTTTCTTCATTTCGTCGATAGTTGGTTCAGTGAGTGGTTCAGCGTAGCGGAAAGCAATGTAGTGTTTGTGCGGTGCTGTATTAGGCAGTTGTTAGTATGTGTACCTCGTTCGTTACTCCAAAGCAACCAGACTCCGGGCGAATGCGGTCCATGACTTGCTCGAGCAGGAGGCCCTGTCGCTGAGTCCAGTGAAAGATTGGCGACCCGCCTCCGATCTTCGCGTACTGTTCCTGGATCTTTGGCACTCTTCGCTTTGTAATCCAGGGCGCCAGGTACTTTTGAAACGGGATTGGGATCAGGTCGTGGTCCGAAAAGAGCCGGAACAGAAAGCTTTCGACGTCCTGGACCGTCTTTGGTCCACCCATGTTTATTAGGACGATGGCGGTTGGTGGTCTGGTTTATGGTTCATGGTTGGAGTTTAGCATGTGCACTAACTACAAGGTTATCAGTGCTACTTCTTTGCATTCGACGTCACGGTCGCCATCAGTCGCTTGGAGACAGTGCTCGTGATGCTGAGGCTGCTGTTCGATGCGCGGTGCAGAAGACCGAGACGCGAGGCGGTGAGCATTTTGTTGTAAACTTCGATGGGACTTGCTTGAAAATCGAATGGCTCCAACCAATCAGAATAAAGTTGGATAATCAAGGAATGCTTTTATTGCTTTACGTCTTGTACACTAAATAAGCTACAATGCAGGCTGCAATGTTTGCTAACTGACGTAATTGCTTCTGTATAAATTATGTGTAAAAGCAACTTGTCTCAATAATGGCTCCTGGATGCATGTCATCTGCACACGTATTAATGTTTCTACATTGAAGGAAGACAACTGGGGGACCACTTCGCGTCCTTCATTCAATCCTCTTTTTTGTTTTTTGTTTGAACACCTTTGCCCAACCAACCAACACCAACACCACCTTCAAATGGGCACCCAACGCAAGCCAGCAGTCAGTGGCGGATCGGCACTCAAGAAACTCCGCGCAACTCTGAAGACTTCAGGTGCAATCGGCGTGCCAGTTCCCTCAAAGAAGAAGCGACTCCAACAATCAACAGACGGAAAACAGAGCGTAAAATCAGCAATGAAACAGCAACTCAGATCAATCGACAAGTCCGCCTCCGCAAACAATCCCTTCGAACGCCAGTTTGCGAGGCTGAAGCACGATGTTCTTGGACGGAAGGTTAAGGGTGTCGAGGGTAAACCTATGGCCCAGCGAAAGAAGGCCGAAGAGAACAGAAAGAAGACCCTCAAGGTGGAAATGGCAAAGAAGAACCGTGTCGGTGGTTTGGTCGATAGGCGTTTCGGTGAAAACAACCCAAACCTGTCCATGGAGGATAAACTGATGGAGCGATTCATGAGGGAACAGAAGGGGGTATGTTTTCTTTCGAGTACCAAACTGGTCTCCAATGGAAAGCTGATCAAACCGTTTCCAACTCTTGCAGAAATCTTCAAGAAACAGCTCCCTGTTCAACCTGGAAGAAGAAGACCTTACTCACATGGGTCAAAGCATCAGTGGAATGGACGATTACTCTCTCGAAAGCGGTCTTCAACGCGTAGAAGATGAAGGTTCGATCCGTTCAACTTGAAACCATTTGTACTTATACCAAATTATTCCAGAGGGCAACATTGATCGAGACACTGTCAAATACTCTCACTTCGGAGGATTCGATGACGACCCAGACCCAGATCGCAAAAAGACCAAGAGCGAAATCATGGCTGAAGTCATTGCAAAATCCAAATTCCACAAACACGAACGTCAAAAGCTTAACGAAGAAGTCCAACAATTAGGAGAAGAAGTTGACGAGAACTTGGATGACTTGAAGAGCTTGTTGCTTGGAACTGGTGGTGCAAAGAAGGAGGAAGCAAAACCGGAGAGACCGTGGAGAAAACCACTGACGAGTCAGGAAGAAGATTATGATAATTTCATTCGTGAAATGAGGGGTGATGCGCGTGCTGCTCCTACAAACAGGTTAAAGACTGAAGAAGAGAAGGCATTTGAGGAGAAGGAAAAGTTGGAGAAGATGGAGGTATGATCATTTCTTAATTAAGTAGAAGTACAGATCTTAACTGCCGTGCTTTCCCTTTACCAGGCAGAACGACTTGCACGCATGAACGGACCTGTGAAATCTGGAAAGAAGCGTAACGCACAAGCTGACGATTTGGATGACGACTTTGGGTTCGCTCAAACCATGCCAGTTAAAAAACGGGGTGGACGGTCAAAGAAGGGTGGCGATGAAGGAGAGGAGGACGATGAGGATGAGGAGGAAGAGGACGATGATCCTCGTGGCCGAAATGCTATGCCTTTGACGTATAACAAAGACGGTATGCTTGTCAACAAGGAAGTCTTTATGATGAAGAGGAAACCAAAGAAGGGGGAGACGGATGAAGATGATGGTGGCGTTGATAATGAAGAGGAAGATGATGACGAAGAAGAAGAATACGATGAAGACGATGAAGATGACGAAGATGATGAAGAGGAAGACGGAGAAGACGGAGAAGACGACGAGAATGGCAACGTCGAGGCTGAAGATGACCTCGAAGAGGATGACGCGGTAGAGTTGAATGGAGAAGAGGCAGTTGACGTTTCTGCTGACGAAGACGACGAGGAAGAGGAGATCGATGAAGCCGCTGTGGCTGCTCAAAGAGCCGAAGCTCAAGCCACAATTCCATACACCTTCGCTGCCCCAACAGACCATGCAGAGTTGCTTGCCTACGTGGACCACCTGAACCCGACTGATCAAGCAATCGTCATTCACCGTATCCGTGTTCTCTACAACGCTAAATTGGGCGGTCTCAACAAATCAAAACTTGAGGTAATCCATTTAAGTTTATATTGCCTTGATTGATTACTGAATTTCCATTCTTAGACTTTGCTCAGAGTCCTGTTTGACCACCTTCAATATCTTACTCGCAAATCTCCTCCTGACTTGGATACTGTGAACGCTCTTTCAAAACATTTGCATGAATTGTGTGTTCAGTTTCCTCAAATTGCTGCCGAAATTTGCATTCGACGTATCAAGAAACTACATGCGACGATCCAGACGGCTGTCGACAAGAGCAGTGGTATGTTTTTCGCGTTTTCGGAGAAGTGAAACCTTATGAAGTATTGTTGCAGCTCTTCCTTGGCTTGACGATATAGTCCTGTTAAAATTGGTTGGAACTGTCTTCTCCGTTTCTGATTTCGAACACGTTGTGGGAACTCGCGCTCAATTGCTGATGGCTGAATTCCTTGTTATGTGTCCTGCAACCAATGGACGACAAGCACTTTCAGGAATTGTTTTATGTCAAGTCTTGAAGGAGGTAACTATTCGTCATTTCTTGTTTTCAAATCTCACCGGTATATACGCAGTTTGTCAAAACATCCAAGCGATATATCCCAGAAGTTATCTCTTTCCTTCATTCACTCCTAGATGCTCTCCATCCATCATCATCAACCAACAAAAATCTGTCTATTACTTCTTTGTCAGCACCACCGATGGATCTCGACCTCAAAACACTGCTTGCAAAGCCTGCCACAACCACCAAAAAAGTAGAGCAACACCCATCTTTCAAAACCGACGCTTTCAAGGCAGCACTTCTTGCAACTGTTACGAACGTTATTGGACAATTTGTCCGTATTTATTCAGATGCCAGTGGATTCATTGAAATCTTCACTCCACTTCTCGAAAAGCTAGAAGGCTACGCAACTCTCTTCCAAACCGCCAACAAGAAAAAGTCATCAAAACCTTCAGAGGCTCTCACAAATGCATTCAAGGTCAATATCGATATCGTAAAAGGACTATTGGCAAGTGGAAAGTTGAAGCGAAAGCCGCTCTTGCTCCAAAAGAGGAAAGCAATGGCGATCCGTACATTCGTGCCGAAATTCCAGGAACAGTTGAGTCCCATCCCATCAGAAAACACACCATGATAAATTAACAACGCACACCTTCCAGCTACTCCATGGACAGACGATTCGACCCGAACAGAGAACGCGCCAAGGTCAAAAAGGACGAAGCCGAATACAAAAAAGAATTCAAAGGCGCCATGCGTGAGCTTCGTAAAGACGGTAAATTCATTGCCCGCCAACGTCTGGAAGAACGTAAAGAAAAGGACGCGGTTTATAAAAAGAAGATGGACAGGATTATGGGAGATTTGGCGAACCTTGAAGGCGCTATGCGTGGGTATGAGAGGATGAATAAGAAGTAGTTCTTTTTGAGGGGGGCTTTGTGGAAGTTAATAAATGCACTTATCGTTGTGGAGGTTGGAAGTAAACACGGACTGAACTTGGTCATATCAAGCAAAGCAAAGATCATAGTCTGCAACACGACATGCTTGTTGCAAAAAAATAATTGCGAAAGCGGTAGCTAAGATTATTAACATGAAGGGCTTGATAGTGCATCTGAGTCGCTTTTGTTTTTATTTACGGCTGCGACGCACGACTTCAATGCGTAAGTTGTTTGGAAGGGGTGGTGTCTTTTCTTTGAATTGATTGCCACTTTCACAAAACTCTCCCAATGTCCTCCCCTTCAACACCTGACTTGCCGAACCTCTCCCAGCCATGCTTATATGCCTGGATTGCCTCCTCCAAAGTCCAATCCACATGTGGCGCTCTCCCTGTTGTCGCTGATATTGAGAAATGTATCTGTGAAGGATTCAACCTCGAATCCATTGCAACGTATTGCGCACAAGACGACAAGAGTAAATGGGAAACTGCCTATTTGCAAGCGGTTGATCAGAGTAAGCTTTACTGTGGGTATGTCGTCTCTGATTCATGTGGACTTTGTTCAACGTATCTGATTTCCATTCTGTGTCTGTTGTAGAGCTGTGAAATTGGCTGTTCCAACGCACACAGTTGAGCCGTTGCCGAAGGATATCACGCAATGGTTGCAAGGAAACTTTGGAGCGCCAGCTAACTCCGCCACCACGACTGCGGCTTTAGTTACTGGAACGAAAACTGCGAGTGTGCCGACTAATTCGCCAGTCATGAAAACGGCTGGGCAAAGTGGGGAGTCGACATTCTCTTCCACTCAAAAGGCCAGTGCTGGGAAACGTCATAACATCAGACTTTTGGCATTGGCCTCTGTAGTCGGGGTTCTCTTCTAGTGATATCACATTGAGACAGTCAATATCCGACCCAGTTCCGGCTATTCCGGCGCCACCAATCTCCATCCATCACTGCATCCTGATTAAGGGGGGAACGGTATTTGCCACATCTTGAGAGAGAGAGAGAGAGAGAGTAGGAGAATATTTCGTTCGTCTCTGTAGCGAAAGGTTGTGTGTTCAAGTCTGGCAGGAATCCTTCGGTCAGGTAGGTGGTTGGAAATGAACACATACTGACTTGCGAGCTAATCAAAGATCATAGTCTCCGACACGTTATCTATGTAACAGAATTATTCTTCCTTAACAGGTAGTTAAAATAAGCCATCATAATAAATATTTGACTTAAGAAAGCATCGACTCCTTGGCGCAACGGTAGCGCGTTCGTCTCCAAAGCGAAAGGTTGCGTGTTCAAATCACGTAGGGGTCATGTTTTAATAATGTGAAGGTTCTGGGATGAAGGAAGGTTGTTGTTGAAGAATGCAGGAAACACCTGTCACTGATTTCAGACCATCAAGAGTCAGATTCGTTGCATTCAGAGCTTCTTTGACTCCTGTTCGTTTAATTAATAAAGAAAACATTGCTTTGATATGTTTACCGAAGTCAATGCGAGATTGCATAGCTGGAGTGATCTTGTATGCATTGGCTGTTGTATACCCCGCACGCTTTCCTTTGATGGGAAGCTTTCTTGGCTTTCGCTGTGAAGTGCACTGGTTTCGCTTTCTGTACTTTGTCTTTGGTGGCATTGGCGGCACTTGGGTCTTTTGGGTGTCCGGGAAGGTGTTTTTTAGTTGGGATGAGAGATGGGAAGCAAAATGGGAAGTGATGGTTGTATATTGTGGATAAGATTTGAGAATAAAGTAAACCACTGTATATTGCCACAAAGTAGAGATATAATTCTTACACCTTAATACACTCCAGATACAAATCAGATTTAATATCGCTTAACACTCCTCCTTTGGACTGGAGCCTAGATCTTTGATACTTGCCTTCTTGATCATTTGTCTGCTGACAGTGATACTGTTTCTTCGCATGAGATTTTGACTTCTATGTTTTGATTCAATTTCACAAAGAGAACTTGATCGCGCAATTCTCAAGACCTCGGTTCCATTACCTACTTTGTTTCCTTCAGGGGATTCGCTTAACTTAAGGCAATACAAGAAGCATTAATGCGATTGCAATTATCGCTACGGCTGCCGCTGGGGCATGCTTAGAACTGAAGCATTGAACTTGAGGAACGTGGAATAAGACCATCTTTCCCTCAACCTCGGTGCATTGGAGTCTGTTGATATATGTGTGAGCTGAGATACCATATGCTGATTAACTTACAACACAAGGCTGGAGTCAACAAGCGGCATGATTACAAATGTGCTGACGACTATCACGGCTCGAAAGCATATCAAATTAATTGGTTGTCCCTTCATATAATACGGCATCCATCTCATCAATACATCATGAGCACCAGGCAGCCGATTCTGCACAACACGCAAAAGAAAATACAAGGCAACAATATCCACCAATATGAGCGTAGGTAAAAACAATCGAAAGAGCAGTCGATTAATCCCTGAAATCGGAAGTGTGCAATCCGACACAAACCCATCGACATTTAGCGCCGCAATTGACAAGAATGTACTTATTCCAGCGATACTGAAAATCCCTTCAGTTTGTGTCTCAAATACGTATCGCGACACTTGAAAGTAAAAGAACAGTAACTCAACCGTTGGGGCCTCTTCATACGGTAGCGCAAGCAAACCACACGCACAAAGGAAAGCTAACACGATTATCAAGTAGAAGCTGACACCGCCACTTTTTGAACAGTGTCGACACTTGTTCCCCCACAAATACGAACCCACTTCCTCACATTCCGTGCACAATAAACCTTTAAACCCAGACGCACAAGTCTGAGCAGTACAGTTATTGTCCGTACAACAAGAGTCCTGTGTAGGACAGCTATACGCAGTGGGCACATCCGTCCGATTTGCCATCCACAACCCCTTGAGAACCCGCACATCAGCGCCGCCAAGACACGTGAATTCGTCGGAACAGTGTGAGCATCTACCCGTGTTTTTTGGGTTCCAGTTGTAAGTACCTACAGGACAAATTATACATGTGTATGCTGCACCACTAAGGTATCGGCCTTGACCGATTGGACATGAGACTATAAGACGGCAATCAGTAATTTTAACGAATACATTGAATTGGGTCGTTACCGATAGACTGGGGTAATGTGGGAATCCACGGTTCCCATAACGGCCGATTTCCTTGAACCCAAGCACATGCGGCTTGCGTTTCTGTCAAGGAACCATCCGAAACAGATTTTAAAATTGCGCCGATTTGAGAATCGTCAAGTGAGTATGATGTTATGAACGCCTGGGCTTCTGGAAAGTCTTTGGAGAAGTGGTTTTCGGATGACAGTGGTTTGCATTTCTGTTGTCAACGGCGTTGCAGGATCTGTTCAACAGTATAAGATATATAAGAGTAGCATGTATTTCGCTCACTGGTTCCAAATGCAGCATATTCAGACGCGTTGGAGATGGGAAACATGACTTTGGTCACGTTAAACTGCGACAAAAAGACGGTTGGAGTCCATCCATAGAATAAAACTGGTTTCTGCTTATTATATGCGTCTCGAACTATTGTCTGTAAGGTGTCGCCCACAAAGTTTATGGTAACTGGAAGTTTTAAACCGTCAATAAGTCTTTGATAGATATTGGTGTAGTATTCTGGAACATATTGCAGGAGTTCAATGCAATTTGCATTTTTTTTGCGACAATGCTCAGGGATGTACGTCTTTGATGTGGTTAGTCATACAAACAAACGCGTGTTTGTTTACATTGTTTAAACAGGTTCCGGGCATATTGTCGCATATCGGAGCTCCATTCAAATTGACGAAGGGGCCAGAGCCAGAAGGAGGAAATATGGATCGAATCGTGGGATTTAATAGGAACTTCCAAAACTCGAGAGAATACTCTGGGTATTGGTCCAAAAGGTAGCTGGGAAACCACCATCCAACTATGCCATTATATCTGCATTTTAGTTCCAGTAAGTTTTTGTATATTTCTAATAGTGAACGACTTTACCCAACTGGACCTAAGTCAAATCCTACACGATCCACTTGGGTGATCTGACCATAATTGGTGAAGTCACTCGGCCCTTTACAATGTGATTAGAATCAATACTCTTTAAGGATAAAATCTCACAGAGTTCCATTTCCAAATCGACGATATGTTGATAAAGTTCAGGACCGAGAATGTAAGGAGACCTTGCAACAACGCGAACCCTACATCCAAGTTAGACTGTAAGAGATAGAAAATGGAATGAAGTCTCTTGTTTGTCATCATACTTGTATCCCATCGCCTGAAGTAAATATTGCGTGACGTAAGTATTCACTCTTGAACTGACCCAGTTATCATAAACAAGCACAATTGGACGTTTTGAGGCTGTAAAGAGACTTCCGTTTGGATTTCGAAGGGTATTCCATCCGAACGAGTTGTTTTCGATAGTACAATCAGGAGCTGTATAGTAACTAGTGCCGTTCGTATTGATGTTGGAGGCAATTAGCTGGGCTTGAGTTTGGATTGCCAGTATTCCCAAGAGAGCAGCAATGATTGTTGCCTGCATTTTCCAATCGAAAAAATAATGAGAATCAGTTATTGTCTATGCAACTTATAGCGCCGCTGGAACAAAGGCTATGTGTTAGTAAAATTCTCCGTTGGTCCAGACCACTTTTGATTCTCAAACAATAGGCTTGAATTTGAACCTGTCACTTTGTTCCCCAAGCTTAAGTCATATTGAGTTGGACATCTATTTATTATGGTTCCATTGCTGTCCGAACAAAATGGTATTGAAATATTATCGGACATGAGCTTGGGATTGCGAAAGGAACACGCATAAAAACGTCCACAAAACCTCCCTAAAATTGAGCGCCAATGGTTCTGTTCGAGGTCGACCAGTCATTTAGTAACGGGTTCTTCTCCGGCGCGCGGGTGCAAGTAGGGATCCGAGAAGGTGGCAGCGAGACAAACACGACCGAGTACTCGTCGACGGAGCGCACGACATCGCTGATCGAGGGCCCAACCGATTTCCGGTTTTCGATCGAGTTCTTTGTTTGTGGTGGCGGCGGACGCGTGACGGACCTCGGCGGATCGTTTGCACGTGGCCTCGTCTTCTTTTGCGCGATCGTTCGCGTCGATGGCGTCAGAGTTGCCGCGCCGCTGCTCAATCAGACTGGGCCCACGTGCGTCAATGTGAATGCCGCGTCTGGAAGAGAATTGCGTTTCGGCGAGGCGGGTTCAATAGAAGTCGAACTGAGGCTTGTGCGCGTTGCGAACAACGACGACCCCGCGTTGAGGTAAGATAGTGGCGCTGCATTGACCAACAAATCTAATGATACTACAGGGAATCCGAAGGCGTCAATCGAGGAGTACGCCACATTGGAATCAAGAATTTGTCGGACGAACCCTTGTTCACTCACACTTTCAAGTACAAGCAAAGATCCGAGCTAGTTCGTGATGGAATCATTCCTGCTCGTGTTCCAAATCAGAAACGGGCCAACCGATATTCCACGATGCTCGACTCGGTTTTGCCACCCCCTTTACCAAACACGTTCTTTCACACTCGCTACCACGACCTTGACGCTCCCATTGCTTCAAATCCTAAGCCTGCACCCAGACCACATTCCAACTACACTCCAAGACCTCCTTCAACTCCCGCCCCAAGACTCAGTTCTTCGTTTACGATCTCACCAATCGTTTGGGATCTTAAAGCTACGCCTCTTCCAAACGGCAGCCTCGCCGAAACCCCCAAAATCAATGCAACTATCGCACCAAAACGTCGTGCGTCTAGCTCGAGCCCTATTGATTGGCATATTCCACCCAAAAAGCGCTTGATTTCAGATTCTCCAGCTATCGCCATTTCTGCTGAACCATCTCTTCCTATGCTACCGTCCTTTTCCTCTTTTGTGAACTCGACTGTCAAACTCGAAGATGAGAAGAATCCTTTCATGACTTCAAACAGCTCATCTCAAATTACCCAAAACGTCGTTCAGGAAGCTGGAGCAGTTGCAGTTCACGGGCACAAGAGACAAACCCACGGACATGATGGTCCAGAACAAGAAGGTCCATCTAATCAGCAAAGCAAAAAGGCCAAGAGCGATGTGGAGATTTCAAGATTGGAATGAAGTTGGCATAAATTTACATTTAGCATTGCAATAGTTTTCTATCTTTTGATGGGTTTTTAAGTTCCAATATATTTAGCTATTGATCGGTAACATCAATGTTCTACCTGTCAACAATGCGATCGACAAACTGAGTTCAACGAGCACAGCCACATTCGAAAAACACGAAAAGTCCGCGAATACAAAACAGAAGGAGCCAGTTATGGCCCCCTTGTCCCTAAAAAAAATCAGACAGAACTCATCCAATGTCCTCTCCTTCAACACCTGACTTGCCAAACCTCTCCCAACCATGCCTGTACGCCTGGCTTGCCTCCTCCAAAGTCCAATCCGCATGTGGCGCGCTCCCTGTTGTCGCCGATATTGAGAAATGCATCTGTGAAGGATTCAACCTGGAGTCTATCGCGACGTATTGCGCCAAAGACGATAAGAGTAAATGGGAGACCGCATATTTGCAGGCTGTTGACCAGAGCAAGCTTTATTGCGGGTAAGTTCTTCTCGCGTATTTGTGTTTTCCTTAAGCGAACGTATCTCAATTCCATGATTCTGTGTTGTAGAGAAGTGAAATTGGCTGTTCCAACGCACACAGTTGAGCCGTTGCCCAAGAATATTACGCAGTGGCTGCAGGGAAACTTTGGAGCGCCAGCTACGTCAGCCATCACGACTGCAGCTTTAGCTACAGCTACGAGAACAACCATTGTTCCCACTGGTTCACCGGTCGTGAAACCAGCTGGACAAAGTGGTGACACATCAACATCCAGTACTCCAGAACAAAAAGCCAGTGCGGGCAATAGCCGTAACAGAGGACTTTTGACATTGTCTGCTTTCATGGGGTTTCTCTTATTCTGAATAAAGTGAATAAGTTGAACCCAATTGTCACACATTCCCCAGTTCACTGCCAAACACCTTTCTCCAAGTATTACCGCGTCTTCGCATCAAAAGGATGCACACCCCAGGAATCGAACCTGGATTTGCTCGGCCACAACGAGCTGTACTAACCGTTATACGAGGTATGCTACACTTGCTATGAAGGCACAACAAACCTTATTCTGCTTTAAAAAAAATGGAACACAACACGTTGAAAACATGCAGTATATCATCATAGTTGTGCTAATTCTTTTTACTTTCTTGCACTTCGAGAATAACATGAAATGAATTTAAGTGCGTGTTTTCGGAGTCGAACAAATTGGCGGGCAACAAGATGTACTGACCGTTATACGAGATATGCCGAAAGAAATAATAATCTGAAGGAATTTAAGTAGAGGTTAGTAAAGAGGAAACGGCATTGGCAACATCTGGCAACATCTTGCGAGAGAAGAGAAAGTTTTCAACTTCCTGCATTATATTGTCACTCATAGAAATAGTTGGCAAAAGAATAAATAATATAAAGCCTGAAAGTTCTGTCCTGGCTTAAAATAAGAAGGTTGCAAGAGTCAAAGCAACAAAAAGTGTCCCATGAATAGAAGCACCTGAATCACCAGCACTCTTTGCACTGACTGAAGCGCTCGTCGAAGAAGGTGCAGAAACGGATACAGTTCTTGACTTAGTAACATCAGTCGTGCTAGGTGCTGTTGGAATCGCCGTAATAACTTGAGTAGTATAAACTGGCAAACCAAGCGAAACACCATCCGTCGACAATCCGACGTTCCTACCATACAGTTAATAACAGAATATTCTGCAACTCTTTAGCAGCAATCAACTCACTGACATGCCGTCAACCGTCCTTTCAAGTAACTTTCAAACGCCGGATTCCACAAAGATGCATCATAGCTCGCGCACTTTTTCAATACAGCGTTTGTGTCGATGTTGCAGAAACACGTGTCGCGAGCGACTTCCAGATCCGTAACAGAAGGGTCTGGAAACCTATAACAGATTCCAGCCTCTTGAACCAAAGATTGCTGTGAAATCGCGCATGCGTCGGTGAGGGGAAGGGTGTAAGGCGTTGATGTTGTAATAACAGGTGCTGTGTATGTTACGGATTGAACGATATTCGTTGTTGCCGTTTTGGTTGGAAGACCTGTCACTATGGCGTCTGTTGAGATTGAGACGTTTCTTTGATTGCGTTGGATGCTGTTAGCGGATGTGTTTGTGGGTTGGCGGACTCACTTGCAAGCATCGACTCGGCCTTTCAAGTAGCTTTGGAATGTTGGATACCACTGTGCTGGGTCGTCGTTGGCACAACTATCCAAGAGACTGTTTGTGTCGATTTGGTTGCAGTAGCACTTGTTGCGTGCGTTGATGACGTCTGGATTCGATGGATCTGGGAAGCGGAAGCAAATGCCGGACTCTTGAATGAGGGATTGGAGTGAAACGTTGCAAGTAGAAGATACGGTGTTGCTCATGAGGTTCTTGGAAGGAATTTTGAGTGGGAATGAGGTGTTTTTTGCATGCTAAATCAGACTTTTGATTGGTTTGCCGCTTGAGCGATGAACTTAACTTTCACTCAATCACTTTTAAGTTTATTCCACTAAAACGACAAAATTATGTTTCCTTGCGACTCGGTTGGGACATCACAGTAGTTCCCTTCACACTGATGTGACTTGCACTAATGCTCACGTCATTGTTGCTTCCTTTCTTTGTCTGCCGCGTAATACTGCTACGCGCAATGTCTTTCTGGCTTCCGTGTGTAGATCCAGTCTCACCCAAAGGTTTTGATCGGACCGTGTTAACATTATTTGAACTTCCGAATTTCGAACTACTTATGCTTTGATTACTTCCAGTTCCACTCATTTTGTTTTTGAAGCTGCCCGCAAGATTGCTACCTTTTTCGAGAGCTGCTTGAATGGAATCACGGTGCTTATCGTAATTATGCTGCAGCCAACGAAGACAATGTAAAGCTGGCGGAAGAAAAATCAAAGCCCCCATTTGAATACGCGCGACGTTCGTAACGCCGTAATGATCTGTGTATTGTCGCAAGGATACCATGGCGAGGATTCCCAGAGCAACTTCTCGATTCAAGTACGCTTCCAAGTGATTGGAGAATGGCTGCCAATAAATTCTTGTCGCGCATAAAAACGTCATGACTGTAATGTATGTGTTTGTTTGAACTTGGTTCGAGTATTCATGCAGCATTGTGAATAAAATCGCAAGAGCACCTTTCTCCAAAATTGTCACTGGTAACATAAAGAACATTTCCGGTTTGAATATGATATATAGACACTGGAATAGGGTTTCGATTGGTGCCAAATTATTGCTGTACGAAATATGCTCGTTTCTCCACAATCGGTACAGGATGAACGCAAGGACTGACGGTAAAACAACAAGCATCAATACAATCACAAAAATTGCAAGTGCTGCTACCGGTGCATGCTCAAAGCCAAAACATTCCACTTGAGGTGACTGGAACAGAACGTATTTGCCTTCAACCTGTTTGCATTGTAATCTGAACCAAAATTAACGAAAACGAGATTTATATTCGAAAATCATG
Organism: Rhizoclosmatium globosum; assembly: GCA_002104985.1. Taxonomy (NCBI): domain Eukaryota; kingdom Fungi; phylum Chytridiomycota; class Chytridiomycetes; order Chytridiales; family Chytriomycetaceae; genus Rhizoclosmatium; species Rhizoclosmatium globosum. Next base: position 13,008 of record MCGO01000071.1, on the reverse strand, counting down.
AAAAACTTACAAAACCAGGCTGGCATCAACAAGAGGCATAATGACGAATGTGCATACTACGATGATAGCCCGAAAGCAAATTAAATTAACAGGCTCCCCTTTTATATGGTAAGGCATCCATTTGGTGAGAAATTCATGAGCTCCGGGTAAACGGGTTTGAATGATTCTTAGCACAAAATACAATACTACAATGTCCACCAATATGAGGCTCGGTAGAAACAGTCTGAACATAAGCTTGGAAACTCCTGAAATGGGAAGAGTACAATCCGAGACAAAACCGTCAATGTTGAGCGCCGCAACTGAAAGCAAGGTATTGATTCCGGGAACACTCAAAATCCCATCAGCTTGTGTCTCAAAAATGTATCGAGCTACTTGCAAGTAAAAGAAAAGAAGCTCAACTGTTGGTGCTTCTTCATAAGGTAGGGCCAACAAAAGTAGCGCACAAATAAAAGCCATCAAAAGTATTAAATAGAAGCTTAAGCCACCCATTGCCGAACAATTATGGCAGGTAGATCCCCATAAGTATGATCCTTTTACAGAACATTCTGTGCAAAGGAGTCCCGTGAATCCATCGGCGCAAGATTGTGGTGGACAGCTGTCGGAATGACAGCATGAGTCATGAAGTGGGCAGTTATACGAAGTAGGTACGTCAGTTCGATTTGACATCCAAAGCCCCCTAGTAACATCAACTGAAGATCCACCTGAGCAAACGAATCCAGCTGGACAATTCAGGCATTCTTGAGTGTTATTTGGGTTCCAATTGTAAGTTCCTTTCGGGCAAGTGATGCAAAGGTATGTTGCACCAGTCAGATATCTTCCTTTTCCGACCGGGCAAGAATCTATTCTGATGCTTAGGAATTGTTTGAGTTAAATACTATTATATTACCAACTGACTGGGGCAGACTTGGAATCCAATTTGACCATATCTGACTTGATGTCTGAACCCAGTAACAAGCCGCTTGGGCCTCAGACCAAGAATTATCAGCGAGAACCCGAAGGGTGTTGGAGATTTGGTCATCACCAATTAGATACGAAGTCCCAAATGTTCGCAGCTCGGGAAAGTCTGCAAGAAATGCCCGTGACACGATTTTGTGGAGAATAGTTCCTTGGACGTCTGTTGTCAGGGGTGTTGAAGGATCTGATCGATTTTAGAATTCATTTAAGTTCGTGTCTTAACTCTCACCATTTGTGAAATTGACATATTCCGTGGCGTTTGTACTTGGGAACAGGATTCGAGTGAAATTATTTGTTGCTAAAAATACTGTAGGAGTCCATCCATAAAATAAGATTGGCTTCTTCTGCTTAAGAGCTTCGTTTACAATATCTTTTGCGGCATCACCAACGAAGTTTATGGTAATTGGCAACTTGAGACCATCAATAAGCCTTTGGTAAACATTATTAGAGTATCCAGGATCCCAGTAAAGCATTTCAATACAATTGGCATCCTTGCTTCTGCAATGGCTCGGAATATACGTCTGTCAAAGCAATAAGAAGAATTGAATTAAGCTCGGTCTCTCACATTGTTCACGCAAGTGCCTGGAGTATTGTCACAAATTGGCGCTCCATCAACAGTCACGTACGGCCCTGATCCAGAGGGTGGAAATATAGATCGAAACTTTGGATTCAAGAGGAATTTCCAAAATTCAAGAGAATATTCAGGGTATTGATCCAATAAATAGCTCGGAAACATCATTCCCGCTACACCATTATACCTTTTAATCAAAGCTTAGAATCTGGGCTTCTCCTCGATCTCTTACCCAGTGGCTCCCAAATCAACTCCAACTCGATCATACTGAGTTATTTTCGCGTAATTTGTGAAATCTCCAGTCCCTATAATTTGTGCTATAAGTCCCTCGAAGTAAAAAAGATGGTTCTTACAAATTTCCATTTCTAAGTCAACAACGTTGCTATAGAGTTCAGGACCAAAAATATACTGAAAACGAGAGACAACTTGGGTTCTACACATCTTCAATTTAGATTTCATGAAAATGTAATTTTGCATACCTGTATCCCATAAGCTCCAACAAATATTGAGCAATATATGCGTTTACTTTCGAACTTTTCCAACTATCGATCACAATGACAATTGGTCGCTTAGAGGTAGTAAAGTAGCTTCCGTCTGGATTCTGCAATCTATCCCAACCAAAAACGTTGTTTTTTATCTCGCAAGCTTGACCGTTGTAGAAGCTGGTACCATTTGCGTCCATATTATAGTCATTCCAATTAATTGGAGCGAGTGCGGCCGCTGTGAGAGTGAAAACAAGGGAAAGAGCAAGAAGGCTGTACTTATTCATCATTGTTTTTGAACAATATACAGACGGAAATCATTGTTTCCAGTATGCATAATCTAATGACAAGAACAATGGAAACTACAGACACTTAAACAAATTTTAATTCGATAGAAGTGGCTATAATATTCTGGTTTCTTTTCCAAAATGGTTGAGTTGATCATTCCCTCCCACCCTGATTGTCCCGAATTCCGCAACGCCACACTCGCCATTGGCATTCGGCTTGAAAATAGCCTCAGTAACTCTCCAGAATATCCTCATCCAAGCGGAGCGGAATGTACAATCGTCGAATCAGTTCTTGGTTCAAGCTACGCCATCGAGTTCGATTGCAGAAACCCAAACGCAGTCAGCGATCCTCGCGGCTCCTTTCTTCCTGGCTTAGTGTACTTGGAAGCGGAGTTATGGATCGACGGGAAGAGAATGGACTCGCGCTTTCTGCGACAAAGGGGATTGACTTCCCTTGAAGGGAAATGGGAAGGTCACATTCGCCGTCCGTTCATCTTTTCTGCACCAAAAATTGTTGAGAACGGAGGGATCATGAATGCGAATGAGCTGAATGTGCTGGGAACTATTGTTATTCAAATTTGGCCTGTACGTCTCGTTGGAACGAATCCACCAAAGCAACAGGAATCATCTATTAAATCCTTTGTTCATGAAGTGGTGAGTATCTTCCGATTTGGCGTAACCAAAGCTTATGTAATCTGTCAAAAGAATGAGAAGGCCAAGAAAGGAGTGTTCATATCTGCAACCACAACGTGAGCATAAAGTGAATAGCAATAATTTTTTAATCACCTTATTCTGATTCAGTCTTGGCGCCCCTAATCCGTTGGCTTCTCACTTCAGAACATGGGACGTGGAAGACCTAACAACTGAACCCCTTCTTGTTCACACCTTCCACTACAAAACCAGCGAATTTATTGATAATTCATTTAATCTTGAAAATGGTTCAACATCACGTCGTTCATCTCTGTGTAAGCTTGAGCCGTCTACTGAAGGACACATGACTTTAGAGTCAAACATACCAAGAAAGTGTGAGGTTGAAGACAGTGGAGAAGATATTGTATTTGTTGGCGAACTGATGCCCAAGAAAAGGGAGGTTCTGGATGTGATTGACTTGACAGAAGATTGAGTTTTGTTTTATCTACCTTATTTGCTGCTGCTGATATCTTTTTGTCAAAATAACTCGGTGCGGTAGCGGCAAGTCGGGCTTATCGAGTATAGAAAGGCTGAACGACGGCTTATGAGGTTCAGGGGAGGGCGGGGCAGGACAATGCACGATTGTCGCGTTTTTCAGAAGATTTTTTTTCCTATATATTATTGAACAAAACCGATGGGCATAGCCAGATTCTGACACTTCCCCTGTTCAATAATATCCGTTGGTAATCATTTCAATTAAAGCCGTCTGATATACCAATACCCCTCAGTTGAACATTCAAGTTCAATGCATTCAGTTCAGTAGAACATCAGTTCTATACAGGTCAGTAGAACAACACAGGTTCCATACAGGTCAGTAGAACAACACAGTTCCATACAGGTCAGTAGAACAACACAGTTCTATACAGTTCAGTAGAACATAAAGTTCTATACGTTCAGTTCAGTAGAACATAAAGTTCTATACGTTCAGTTCAGTAGAACAACATAGTTCTAGACAGGACAGTAGAACATCAAAGTTCTAGACAGGACAGTAGAACATCAAAGTTCTAGACAGGACAGTAGAACATCAAAGTTCTATGCAGGACAGTAGAACATTAAAGTTCTATACCGGACAGTTTTACATTTCAGTTTACAGTTCAGTTTACGTGACAGTTAATAGCAAGCACATTTAATCGTTCGACAGTAACAGTTCAGAGCAGAATCAAACATAAATAACGTTAACAAACATAATCAAAACAAAACCAAATACTGTACATATCAGAATCAGTGCAGACCCATGCAAGGTTCCCAACCAACATGTTTTCGACCAGCATCCACTGGTTTCTCAGAAGTTCATTCAGTTGATGCAGTTACAGTCATAATGCATTCGAATAAGCAGTGTTTGAGGTGTTTGAGGTAGAAGTGAGATTGGATGGATTACTTCCCCTTTTGGTTTTGTTCAGACAGGTTCTACTCATATGATCCATTGATCCACAACTCCAACAAGAATTTTCATACTGCATAATTTCTTCATTTTTTGATTCGTCAACTTTTTCCCTTTGTGTTCAACATTTAGACCCATTCTTCTGGTGGTTTGCATTGTTCTGACATGGTTGACGTTAAGCTTCACGCATTTTGAGTATTTTAGACTCATGTTTTCGAAATCCGAAAGGGGCCGTAGACGTTTCCGAATAAGAACGTTCTTTGAATCAAGTAGGATGACTTTGGACTCGTTCTGCTGTTTCATATCTCCATCATCTCGTGAGTTGCTGTTCATCCTGCTATACTGCGATAAACCTGGGCTCATAACTTGTCAAAATAACTCGGTGCGGTAGCGGCAAGTCGGGCTTATCGAGTATAGAAAGGCTGAACGACGGCTTATGAGGTTCAGGGGAGGGCGGGGCAGGACAATGCACGATTGTCGCGTTTTTCAGAAGATTTTTTTTCCTATATATTATTGAACAAAACCGATGGGCATAGCCAGATTCTGACACTTTTCGGAATATATTTATTTCATCTCTGACAATATTCTGACAAAATGGTACTCGTTCCCGTCCCTGTCAACAACGCCTGGTGGCCAGGCTTCACAGGGGCTTATGTCAGTATCGGCATTCGCTTCAAAGAAGAGCTCATAAACTCTGCTGAATTCCCTCTCAGACCGAGTGACAGTCAGCATTCGTACGTTGTGGCACAGCTCGGACGAGAATATACCATCCAAGTGGATGTCATCAATCCAAACTTTCCCAGCGATCCGGCGCATGCATTTATTCCTGGGCATGTTTACTTGAGTGCGAGCGTTGTAATTGATGGTCGTATGTCAAAATACTGTCTTCTTCGTCAAACTGGTCCAAATGTGTTCTCTGAAATCATGGGAAAGCCTTTCATGTTTACTGCGCCAAATATTGTAGTTGATGGTGGATCGATGGATAAAACGGTTGTGGGTGGTGCTCTGGGGACCATACTTGTTAAAGTTTGGCCTGTTCGGCTTGATGGAGAGAGTATTGAAGAGGCGCTCGTGGCTTCGTACATCTCTTCCGATACTCCCTATGTGGTAGATACTTTCTTAATTACTACTTTAAGCAACGCTGATGAACAACAGAATCAAAATGCCCAAAATCGTGACTTTGTTTCTGCTAGCACAAAGTAAGATTTCCCTGACCCAAGCCCGTACGCTTACGCTCCCCTCAGATTCTTTCATGGTACACAATCCTTGAAACATCGACTTGTCAATGCTCCCTCATTTGTCAAGGAGCCGCTCCTTACTCACACGTTCCACTGCCAAACACTCAGATACCTTGAAGTTAACGGTGTCATTCCTGGCCTCAAACATGAAATTCTTCAGCCTTCAGTCATCAAAAGAGACGGATATTGTCTGGCCACAGCGAAATCGGTTCTAAAGATTAGAACGGATCGCAAAACATACAAAAGGCCTAGCCAGCTTCTCAAAGATTCCTGGAATCCAAACTTTAGTATTAAACGGGTAGAAACTGATTATAATCTTCTGGAAACAAATTCAGACAAAAGAAGTGGTGGCAGTGTTAAAAAACCGAAGACGTCAGAAAAAATTGAGGCAGCGATCCTGGAGAATTGTGTGACGGATGTAACGAATTTTAAGGATTCGAATGAGGTATTCCCCCTGGAACTTCTTCCATCTCCACCCATCTTCTTCCATCTCCTTCCTCACATGACTTGATTAAAACTTCTTGTTGACCTCTCTCTGTTTCGAACCGGTACACTTGAGATCATTGGGTCCACTCTCTGCTGGAGGAGCTACGGAACTGGTTGACAGCATAGCAATTCCGATATCCCAATAATGCATTTAGAGTACACATTGTAATAAGGCCAACATCACAACCATTGTCCAAAAGGGGGGGGTTCGAGGGGGGTTTTTAGGGGGGAAGGAAGGGGGGGGCTCGTCCCCCCCCTCCCCCCTAATAATAGTGAGCACCCCTGGATAAAATTTTTTGGTCTTCCGGAAGTTTTAGGGTAGAATGATGCATGTAACAGAAAAGGGGAAAAAGAAGGTTTTGACGAAGAGGCTGACTTTTCAGCGTGCATTACTCGGGAAATGATGATTCGTTGGGGTAGCTCCCACTCAGATTATAGCTGTAGCGAAGCGATTGACGGAGGAGGTCGTGCGAAGAGATCTGCGCAGGCTGCTGAGTTCGAAGAGTTCGAAGAGTTTTGAGACGCCGATTTAATGGCCTTACTTTTAAATACTTTTCCAGTCTCAATCGTATAATTTCATTATTATTAACTTCTTTGAGAAAGAACGATTTGGTTCATTTGTCATTTTCTTTGTTCCTATTGACATGGTTCGCCTTGTGTTGCCTTTCCATTCCAGTTGTCCCGAGTTCCGCGGCGCCACCATCGACATTGGCATTCGCATAAACGAAAGCACTGTCAACACTCCTGAGTATCCGTTCGACGACGGATCTACCGACAAGTGCTACATCGAGTCACAACTGGATAAGCAATACATTATCGACTTCTACATTACAAACAATAATCGTCTCTCGGATCCTGAGTATCGCTTGCTTCCTGGCTGTATCTACTTGAAAGCGGAGGTGCATATTGATGGGAAATGCATGTCCTGTTTGATCTTGACTCAAAAAGGGCGTTCTCGAATACTGGGGAAAACAGACGCCTCATGCACGCGGCCGTTCGTGTTTTCAGCGCCGACTTTGGTTCGAGATGGTGGCTTGCTTGAAAAGAAGGATGTTGATCAATTGGGCACTATTCAAGTCAAAGTTTGGCCAATTAAGTTGGGTAACCAAACAACATTTATGGGAGAAGCGTCTCATACGGCTTCGCCAATTGTAATTATTATGCTATTTGTACTTATTGGATTGAACTGACAAAGTCCTATGTAGAACGAGAAGGCGAAGAAAGGCGTTTTCATTTCAGCAACAACAAAGTGAGTAATTCAATGTTACGCTTTGTTTATTGAACATCCTTTTAGGCTTGGTGCTCCCGATCCTACATTTGTCCCGAAATACTGTAACAGCATAAAGCAGACAAACGAGCCTCTTCTGATTCATATCTTCCACTATAAAACACGCGAGTTTCTTGAAGTTGAAGGAATTATACCGGAGGCACCTTCTGCTCCGTTAACACGTAACATTGTCAATGCACCGAGCTCATATGTAGCACCGATAATTCCAAACATACAACCCGAGCCTGTTAAAGTCAGGTCGATTATACCCGAACCACCTTCTGTACCCGTGATCCCAAACATTCTGCCTGTGAAGCCTGAACCAACATCTTCAACACAGCCACTGGTCAAGTCTGAGATCAAAAGCAATGCAACCGTTCCAACTATAAGGGAGAAACGCACTGCGCCGGAGCTAGAGTCGGAGGAGGTGGAGTTTGTAAGACAAGTTGTGGTACCAAAGAAAAAGAAAACAGTGGAAGTGATTGACTTGACGCTGGACTAGCACTCTTCCTTTATACGCGTAGTTAAATATAATCATCCAAACCTTTTGTATAAAATACTGTGAATGGAGAGAAACAACAGACCTTGAAGAAACAGAGCAAATCTTCAAGTTAAAAATGGTTCGCCTCACAATACCACCAAACGCTATTTGTCCCGAGTTCCGTGGATCGACCATCGATATTGGCATTCGCATTCAAGACTCAACTGCTAACGCGCCTGAGTATCCATTTGACGATGGATCCACCAACAAGTGCTACATCGAGTCACAACTGGATAAGCAATACATTATCGACTTCTACATTACAAACAATAATCGTCTCTCGGATCCTGAGTATCGCTTGCTTCCTGGCTGTATCTACTTGAAAGCGGAGGTGCATATTGATGGGAAATGGATGAATTCTCCTATCTTGTGCCAGCAGGGTTGCTCACAAATATTTGGGAAGGTGGAAGCATCGTATGAGAGACCGTTCGTATTTTCAGCGCCGACATTGGTTCGAGATGGTGGATTGCTTGACAAGAAGGATGTTGATCAGTTGGGAACGATCGTTGTCAAACTTTGGCCAATTCAATTGAATGGATCTAGTTCATACAGTGGAGGAACATCAAATTCAAATTCATCTACTGTGGTTAGTTTGATTTACGCTTCTTGGATCGAAACTAAGAGTATGTAGAACGAGAAGGCGAAGAAAGGCGTTTTCATCTCAGCAACGACAAAGTGAGTCGGTCATTCGAAGTGATCTTTGGTTTGTTTTAACCCTCCTTCCAGGCTTGGAGCCCCTGATACCACATATGTCCCGAAATTCAGTAAAAGCATAAAGCTGACGAACGAACCTCTTCTGATTCACACTTTTCACTACAAAACACGCGAGTTTCTTGAACTTGAAGGAATAATACCCGAGCCACGTCCTGCACCGGCTGCTCGAAACGATGCATCCAACCCTGCTGCGCCGATTATTCCAAACGTAAAGCCTGAACCTGTAAAAGTCAAGTCTGAGAGGAGCAGTTATGCAGGAGTTGGTACTGGCAGTAGTACTAACTCCCAAAAACGTACTGTTCCTGATATGGATTCAGAGGTGGAATACTTGGGACAAACAACGCCAAAGAAAAGGGTTGTGGACGTGATTGATCTGACGTTAGATTAAGCTAGATCCAAATCTGATAAATATTTACTTGGTGTTCATTTGGGATTACGCGTTGTCCGAAACTTTTGTTCTCAAAATGGTTCGCCTTCAGCTCCCAACATCCAAAACGTGTCCCCAGTTTCAACTCGACACAATCAACATTTCCATCCATCATCAAGGCGATCGAGAAGCATCGTCTGAGTACCCATCCAGGGACGCTGACCCAAACAAGTCATTTGTCGTGGCGAAGCTCGATAGTCCCTACTCAATCCACTTCACAATCACAAGTCCGCTCGCTGATCCAACAAAAGGAAAATTCCTTCAGGGGTATAAGTACCTGAAAGCCAAAGTTTACATTGATGGGAAATGTATGGATTCGTCGTTTTGAAGCGGAGGGGAACGACTGTGGTTTCTGGGCGGAGGGATGGGAATGTGAAGAGGCCATTTGTATTTGCAAGGCCGATTTTAGTTGCGAATGGAGGGTTGCTTGAGAAGGAGGGGGTTGATTCTTTGGGTACGATTCGGATTGAGCTTTGGCCGGTTTTGCTTGTCAGTAGAAAGTGTCCGAGTACGAAGGAATACGTTGGATCGAATGCTCCTGTTGTGGTGAGTCTTGTTAATTCTATTTTATCAAATTCAAACAATCACGTTCATCCGTAGAATGAACGCGCGAAAAAAGGAGTCTTCATCTCGTCTACCACAAAGTAAGAAATATTACTTGGAAAATCGTTGGTTGTCTTATATCGTCCATTCTATCAGACTTGGAAACCCATTTGTAGCAGCAAAAAGAGGTCACTGGAATGTAAACACTCTCACGGAGACTCCGCTTGCAACATACACGTACCATTACAAGACGCGAGAGTTTCTCGAAGTGGAGAAATCATTCCTAACCCCATGGCAGCTAGAGCAGTCTTTGATGTTAAGGATGACGTGAAACCAGAAATGAAAGCGAATGATACGCATATGTGAAGCCAGAACTCGAATCGATTCCATTAGATCGTAACGTCGAAAACGCTTTTGTTAAGGCAGAGTCGGTTGACGATGGACGTTCAATCAAACGAACAGCTTCTGCTACAGAGAACGATAGCGATGGTGAAATTGAATATTTGGGAGAGGCGCCAGCAAAGAAGAAAGTAGTGGAATTGGTTGATTTGACGTTGGATTGAAAAGCAAAGTACATTCGTGGAAGTAATAAATTGTTTAGAAGTTGATGCATCACACTTTCTTTCCAGTTTAACCCATCGTCCTTATGGTGAGAATATGTAGACATAGAACGCTGTTTTGCCTTTTCTTGGTTGCGCTAAAAAACCACTCTCCAAATGTCTGACATTGCATACATCAAGTCCAAGCTCCGAGGTTAGTAGAATCTTTGTTTATCTGTTATAAGGATGAAGGCATGATGGAAGCGCTTACGGGGAAGGAGTTCTGGAGCCAGAGGGACTTGATTGAACCAGATACTGACGTTTTCTTTACACACAGCTATCCCAGATTTCCCAAAGAAGGTACACAGTCTCCTCCGATCTGAATCCGTTGTAATGGCTGGCACCATGTCCATAACTGTCGAATGTGGGACATATGGGTGACATATTGGACTGTCAGAGATCGTTTCATTTGGGCTGATGGAAAGATGTCGCAACCAATCTGGTTTGATTATCATAGATTTGAATGATTCATGAAGCTAAGGAAATCGACTTGGGCGTCCGATGTGGTGTTGAAGGACAGAAGGGACTGATTCGGCATTTTTGAGTTCCCCCCCAAATGATGGCGCATCCAGTAACAACGTAAAACTAATGCGCGTGCAATTAGGGAATCATGTTCCAGGACATCTTTGGAATCTTCCAAGACCCACTTGCCGTTGAGGTAAACCTCACCATCACCTGAATCCCTAATTTTCAAGCTCCTAAACCCCGCTTCTTAAGATGCTCACCACCCACATTGTGCACCAACTCACATCCAGCAACCTCGGAAAGATTGACGTGATTGTCGGTTTGGACGCCCGTGGATTCCTTCTCGGACCCACCTCGCCATGCGTCTCGGCGCCGCCTTTGTACCAGTCCGTAAGGCCGGAAAGCTCCCAGGAGCTACCACCCAAGTCGCCTACACCAAGGAATACGGAACCGACTACTTTGAGATGCAAGAGGGTGCTATCAAGAAGGGACAGAATGTTGTTATTTTGGATGACTTGATTGCTACTGGTGGAAGCGCTAAGGCTGCTGGAGAGCTTGTTAAGAAGAACGGTGGAAGACTGTCGAATACGTCTTCTTTATTGAGCTTTCATTCTTGAAGGGGCGTGACACTTTGGACGCTCCAACTTACGCTGTCATGACTTTCGATGATTAAATACGTTGACTCACGCGTATATGGGTAATAAGCGACGATTCTAATTCGTTATAACTAGTAGTTTATACAGAACGTTTATTAGCTGTTCCGACCCTCCTTCATACACAGCGACCCATCAAAACGTAAACGTAAGGAGAAAAGCAAAACTAAATAACTTAACAAACTATACAAAATAACGACTTATCACTCAAGCGGCTTTCCTTTCTCATTGATTTTATCAAGGCTTTCACTTCCTTTCCGTTTCCTTGTCGGTGTCCCCAAATTACTTCCAGTGGCTTCAAGTACAAGAGGGTACTAAGTTCCATATTACTGGCGCCAACAGCGACGGGAGTGATGCACATTTCATCAGAGTCAATGGAATAGTCAGCAGAAACACGTTCAAACGACGCTAAAGCCGATGTTTCAATTGCAGAAGCAGCTGCAACACCCCATCCAATAGATACTGTACTTGCTTCCCCGAATTGAAGCGGCTGGAGGGCAGGTAAGGGTTCAGAATGAGTAATGGGTTGCAGTGCGACAGGAGACTTTCTGTTACCAGCCGCGGCGACAGCAGCAAGGAGCTTTTGGATCATTGGCGGTGGCTTTGGATGGTTCCTTTGGGGAAGTACGAGCTCCAAGTCATGATGTCGCGGTGGGACAAGCGACCATTTTTGAGTTTCAGTGTTCCAGAAAACATCGTATGGTTGTTGGTCTAAGGGTGTTGCTGCAGATGGTGGCTTTTGTGGAGGAGGTACGTTTGTGATTTCGAGGGCTGACGGAGATATCATCAGTTGAGCCCTTGAGGATAGCGATATCACACAGTGCTTCCACAGCAATCAGATTATCAGTATATTCTGATGGCGAATCTATTGAGTTTGAATCTGCTGTCGTCGGGCTTGCTGTATTACAGAGAGCCACAAGTTTTTCCAGGTATTCTTTGGCGCACCGGTCATGTGCATCATCCGTAGGTCGTGGTATCAAATCATTCATACAGTTCAGAATTGATCGTCGCGGTGAGTTATTCATGGATCCGCCGATTGCACTCGACATTGCACGGATTGTTTGCGGCAGATTTTGGAAAGCTTGCCCAATAAAATTAGATTTAACGAGATCTTTTCTGATAATAGTGTGATTAGCAACTAGATTCTGTCAGAATGGATGATATGACCAAGATTCAGAAACCAATCGTCTTTCTCCAGCAGGCTCTCTCGCTCTTTCTCACTCTACGCATTTTTTCTACGTGCAGCTCGCGTCTAACTCATCCAAGCTGCGACTCATCGACATTTCAAAAGGATACTCACATGCCGTCACTCGTCAAGACAACCAACACACGTCCTTTAACTGTCCGCGCCAATAACTCCGTCAATCCAAACGAATACACGTTGGTTCGCACAAATAAATTATCCTTGTGACTTGTATTCCCAAGAGTACAAGTCATACCCAATCTGTACTTTGATTTCGCAGAATGAATGTATCCACCAAAAACAGCACCTCCCCGGACAGCGGTTGCTTGGTTACGAAGAAGATTTGATTCATGTGTAATGTAACGCTGGATAGTTCCTTCTTGAAGAAAGAGAGAGTCAGGGTAGCAGCATGTGTGGTGTCAGGGTCATCATCAGAAGATAATGAAGAGAAATCGGAAGCAGTTGTGTTTGTTGATTCTGCCATGGTGGACACCGATGAGGAAGGGGTTTCTGCTGAGAGGAGGAGG